>JAOUQT010048055.1:0-10892 GCA_025769995.1 Xyliphius kryptos
TCAGCACTGCTAAATGGTGGAACGACCTTCCCAACAACATCCGTAAGGCTGACTCACTCAACATTTTCATGAAACTTCTCAAAACCCATATCTTCCTCAGTTACTTGCTATAAAAAAAATAAATAAATAAAAATCGCCAGATTGAGTAATGCGCAGGGTCTGCTGCAGTCTAACTGTTCTCTCATTTGTAAGTTGCTTTGGATAAAAGCGTCTGCTAAATTTAAAAATAAAAGCACTGGCCGCCGTGCGTTCCTGGAGGAGTAGAGGGGTGGAGCCACCCCGCGTCATCCCTTCCACTCTACCCACCTGCCAATCGCTATAGAGATGACACACACCAAGCGCCATACATGATACATAAATCCTTGGGTCATAACTGTAAGTAATTCCTAGTCTCCATGGAGACGGGTTAGCTATTTATAAATCACTATTAACACAAACTGAAATACATCACCAAAAACCATCTCCATGTGCCTCCAAATCTCGGGATGTCGTTTAGAAATGAATATGAACGTGTTTAGAATTTATTAAACGAGGGCAGGCGTGTTATTTCCCCCCCACAAAACTCCTTGTCGCAGTGTCGCCCGGTTTTCTTATTTAATTATTTTTTTCTGGCCCGAAGTTAAAGCAGAAGGGGGGAAATATGGAAAATTATAACAGCTCACGCTTTTGCAGGAAGACTAACTTTATTGCGCCAGACCTGCCGCTTCACAATCCGCTTCCGTCCTCACTGGAAAGCCAGCGCCCCGGCGGGCGCGTCGCATCGGTTTTTATACACTGCGCAGGGGACTCGAATGCGGATTGGGATACGGCCTGTCTCCAGTAATGCAGCAGTATTTGGCAGCAAAGAAGCGAGGCGAGGGACGGAGGGAGGGGGACGTGTCGGCCGCAGTTGAGCTCATTTGAACGAAGGCTGTGTGGCTTGAGAAAGAAAAAAAAGAGGAGGATTTTTTCCCCCCGCTGCATGCTGTAATTTCAACCAGATTACAAAGGGGTAAGTTCTGATGTGCCTGCGGACTGGTATCAGTAGGTCGGTGTGCAGAGGTGAACCTCAGTGTGAGTGTGTGTTTGTCGGGTTTAGTGAAACCGTGGATCCGCGTTGCTCCAGACGCTTTGTATTTTTATTTGAAACCTTCCTGTCAGCTCAGACAGGCGGCCAGCGTCTTCACTCCCTCCTTTGTTCTGGGCTTGTAAATAAAAGGCACGCAAACATGGCTGACAGCGCCGACTGCCTCCACCGCTGAGTGCTAACGTCCTGCCTTTGGATCCGGACTCGGTGAGGTTTCAGGTTTTTTGTTTTCTTTGTGTTTAATCCCGACCTCTGCAGCCGAAGGTTAGGGGGGGACACGGTGTGCAGGCGAGGCTGGCGGCCGTTTATTGGCTGCGTCTCAATCCGCATCCTATCTTACTAAACAGTAGGCGAAAATGCTAACGACACGATTAGCGGCGCGCAAATTTGGACGCGCTTTTATGCGATTTGAGACGCAGCCATTGCCTACCACTCAATAGCCGGACGATTGTGACTGAAACCGGTAACCGCGATTATTTTTACCGGTTCAAACAATGCATAGTTTTCAATCTGCAGGAGTAAAACTTGTTAATTGTGTAAATGTCTCTTGTGGTGTTTATTAGAATTCAGAGATGATGATGGAGAAGAGAATATTAAGGAATTTGTTTTTACTTTAAACCAGGGATGTAACAATGTATCATTTTTGCAATTGATCGCGATTAAAAATGTTGCAATAAATTGTCTAAGTGCTTCATCATCATCCTGACAACATTTATACGAAAAATATGTGTTATGCCGAAACTTCAGACCACATACTGTTTCTTAATAAACAGTACGTGAAAATGCTAACGACACGATTAGCGCCACACAAATGTGTCCACGCTTTTATACGATTTTAGACGCAGACATTGCTTTCAACCAAGTAGCTGGACGATTTTAACTAACGCCGGTAACTGCGATTATTAAAAAAAAACCAAAAAAAAACAATGCCTAGTTTATTTAAAACCAGGGATGGGACAATAAATTGTTTTTTTGCAATTAATCGTGATTATAAATGTTACAATAAATTGTCAAAGTGCTTCATCATCATCCTGACAACATTTATACGAAAAATATGTGTTCTGCCAAAACCTCAGACCACATACTGTTAAACAGTACGTGAAAATGCTAACGCCATGATTAGCGGCGTGCAAATTTGTACGCGCTTTAATGCGATTTGAGACGCAGCCATTGCTTTCCACCAAATAGCTAGACGATTGTAACTAACGCCGGTAACCGCGATTATTATTTACAGGTTAAAACAATGCATAGTTTATTTAAAACCAGGGATGAGGCAATTTTTTGCAATTAATCGTGATTATAAATGTTGCAATAAATTAATCGTCAGAGGGCCTCCACATCGTCCTGACATTTATACGGAAAATACATATTATGCCGGAACTTTAGACCACGTGCTATAATAAACAATACCGCGTAAATTTCCTTATAATGTTTTTTTTTTTTGGTAAAAGCCATTATTGCTTAATAATCGTACAATCAGGTTTTTTTTAAACAATAATCGTACCATCCCTCACGGTTCCTGTAACACGTAGCCGGCCGAATATGAACTACAGATTGTTTTCAATTTAGCAGTTGACATGTTTTTGGTAAATTCATCCGGACCATAAGGACATGCTGTATTATAATGGATCAGTGCTAGTGTTGTTGTAGCCCACCCGCCTCATGGTGGATTTTTGTCAGTGTTTTGCATCCACGGAGCTTTCACTCACTAGACCTCATTATGTGAAAATCGTGGGATAAATTGTTGATTTAATCGTCTAGGAGACACGGTAGTTAAGTAGTCAGCGCTTTTGCCTCACGGTAAGAAGGTTCAGGGTTGGATTCGATTTTCCAAAGCCAATTTTTGTTCCCTCACGTTCCAAAAACATACCAATGACACAATTAAAGAAACAAAATCACCCCCCCACCGAGGTAGCGCCTCATTCTGTACTCCTCAATGTAACTTTTTTTTTTTTTTTAAATGCAAAAATGAATAGGATTTTTCCAAAAAGTCCTCCATCACATTCTGTGATGTGTTCAGAACCCCAAATATTTTGTTCCGTGTACATTTTTCTCTCGTGCGTTACGAGAACATTCAACCGTCGTATCACTGATATTGCTATACTCAAGCTAAAGCTATCTGCTAAGACGCCGACGTATAAAAAGAGCTGAAAAAAACACATTCAGGCCGCTCGGGTTGGGTGCAGAGATGACGACATTGTTATTCGGAGGATCCAAAAGAAACTCTAAATATATTTATTAAAGAAAGTGACTGAGCTGATTAAAATGGAAAATCCTGCTGGGACCCGTGGCATCAAATATGGGCGCATAGGAGGACGCAGCCGGTTTGGTTTTGGCTCCTGGTTCTGCAGCTGCCTGGATGGATAGCTTCATTAATTAACATAAGGCTCATTAATGATGTTATAGTAGTATTTGCAATTATTCTTCTGATGCAACATGGGCACATCATCAGTGATGTAAGCGGGCGTCCATGGGCGTTTCGGGTCTTCCAACATAATATGACCAGGCGTCCCAGCCGAGGGTGGTTAGTTCCCAGATTTTGCCCAAATAGCAATTATGCATAATGCAATTTTACAATCACAGACTGAAACCCATATAGTTCCCTTTACTCTCATTGCTTATAGTCAGGACCTCTGTGGATCAGCACTGCACCGCTGATGTGGTGGTTGTGGTATGTTTGTGTGTTGCACTGTTTCATCATTTTTGCGATAAACCTGGCAGTGAGTTTTCATTGGTTAATTTTGTCACATGGGTGTCTGGGGATATTGCATGCCATGCTTATGGTTAGCTTATGGTTCCTGCTTGTTGTTGTTCTCTGCTGTCGCTACTTTTTGGAAAGTATGGCTTGTAAATGATATTTGTTTACATTTAATCATGTTTTTATTTGTTGCATATTAATATTTGTCTAACAGAATGTACAGTAGACACTTGTACATAAATTTAAAGACCATGTGTACAAGTTTCTTACAAACATAAGGACATGGGGCACATATTTGACTGCATTTTTTGGTCCAGATATCGGTCCACCCTCACTGATGATCATTTGGAAGCCTGCTTGAAAATCAGCATTAGCAGCTACTGTTCAGACTCCTCCCACCTGGCTGACTGCATTCAGTGCAGATCATCAAATTTGATTTTTTTGGGTGGATTGCCCCCTGTATTGTAATAATATCAACATGAAGTGTGTAAAAAGGTTTAAACAATACAACTTAAAAAAAAAAAAAAAAAAAAAAAAAAGATTGATTACAATGACCTGTCCACTGGAAAAGAAATGATCTCAGGCCAGAAAAGTGTGGACACACCTGGTTTAAAACTTTGAAGTACATCTATATAGTAAAGAGAGACTGATCATGTAAACATGGAGGTTTGTCTAATAATTTGGCCGGTCAGCGTTTTCAGCCCTGATTACAGAAATGACCACAGCGTTTAAAATGCACCGATGCCGGGACAAGACACACATACCTCAAAAATAAAGAATGTATGCGGCCAACATAAATACTTTACAGCCGTTTTGATTGCCACGTGGTCACATGACTACCCTACAGAGAGCACGGCGCCTCATAAAGGAACATGAACGCGCAAAATGACGTCGGTTATCGCCATAAATTCCGGTATCGCTCAGGCCTAGTGCCTTTACAAAGAAAATTTCCCTTCTGCCAGAGATTTTGTCCACTTACTAATGCTCTCGGTGCCCTACCCTCCCAATCGCCATCCGCTCATACACGATGCAGGGTCAAGCGTAATACAGCATCCCTAAAGCATTACATTACGAAAGGGCGATATTGTTATTATAAATAATATAGATAAATCAAAAGACGTGGTCTCCGGCACGATGCAAATTTTTGATTTACAAATATATACACTATAATAAAAAACAAGAAAGCAAAATCATTAGTAATCTGGTCTGCCGCAATGTAATCTAGTCTGATCAGTAACAGGATACTAGTTTCTCTAACAATCACTGCCATCTAGTGGCCAAATTACAGAACGCAGTTTGTGAAAAAAACACCGGAAAAATAATTGGTATTGTGTATCATGCATCGATGTGAAGGGGAAGTGCTCAGCGGTGTGTGTTATTGTTAATAATGTCAGAAAGCGGCTCATCTTAGATTTAAGGATCGGAACTACACGCTTTATAATGAGGGTTAAGGACCCTGATCAAGGGCCCAAATGGTAAAAAATATTATTATTGGTTTTTTTTTAAACAACAAGGCATGTTTATATCCATGAGAACCGAAATGCACCACAAGAAACTGAATGAGCATGTTCTCTGTGGGCTTGTGTATATTTCGGTGCAATGCAATTTAACAGTGGAACAGGAGAGGTGCCATTTGTTCTCAGCTGTGGTGATAATCTGGGCAATGTATCAGGTGAACGTACACCAGCAGCATGCTGATTTAACGTCGAGGGTACGTTATAAAAACGCTGTAATAACCCCAAAAACATACTGCATTCTGGGGCCAGAGCAGACACTGAGATTGTACAACTATAATTATGTGTAAAGCAAATGTTTGGTAAGACTAAATAATGTTATGTGAAAGTACAAGGTGCTTAAGTTCACAAACATAAGGAATGGACAAATATATCAGTAGTTCTCTGATTATATGGACACGTCGGTGTCATTCCCCAAACTTCAATTGTGGTTTAGGGGAGGATTCATGCTTGACCTTCATAAAAGACTTCATAAGTTGGTTCGACGTTCCCGTCATCGATGCAGGACCCCAGCCAAAATCTGATAAGCCATCTGTTTAAGTAAACGCATTAAATCCGTTCGGATTGGAAAATCTCGGAGGCCACCAAAAGTTATTTCATTTATAATTTGCGCCAAAATGAAAGTCGTGATATCAAGGGCGAATATTGCCATAAATATCGAAGGACCTCCAGGCACATTTAATACTCTTAAGTTATAAAATTAAAACCAGTACGCTGATTGTTCCTCCAGTTATCCAGCACTCACACCTTTCCCTTCACACTTAAATCCCAGAAGGGGCATTTTGGGATTTTTGGGATTTGGTGCGGACCCATTAACGAGGGTGGATGTCTCTGGACCTGTTCCCGTTCTGGGTGAATCCTGTGTAGGATCATTTGGTGTAAATGATTTGTTTTATTAGACAATGGGAACAGACGCGGCATCAAATCTATCTGGCGGAAATGAGTTCTAATGCGATCCGATCCTGCGCGCATTTCCAAGCAGATGCTCAGTAACACGTGGGTTCAACCTCCTACATTTGATCTCGGAAAGCTCGCCAGTTTCTGTTCAATCACATCTTATGGCAACTGTAGAAATGAAACTCGTTTAGCGTAAACACAGATTAAAGGATTTAAACATAAGACGTGTCATTAAAGCGACAGCAGTCACCTCTGTTGGATCAAAATGAACGAGTTTTGTGCATTTTGACTTTTTAAAATTCGATTTAATGTCATTCTGCCTGATCGCATGTATCGGAAATGAGATTTAATTGGATTTTTATTTGTTACTTTTATTACAATGACGCTGCAGCGAGCGACTTTCCCACTAGGATTATTATAATAAACGATGTTAATACTATTTAATGAGTGTATCCTCAATGTTTGCTTTCGAGGTGCTGACTCTGAGCTTTCTAAAGCTCTAAACACATCTTTTGTTATTTTAGATCATGTTCTAAGCTGTTTTTCTGTAGCCGGTTTATCAGGGAGCAGACACACAAGCAATTTATGGTTAGACACTGATATTAATCATGAAAATAATAATTCGTCAATACATTTACATTTTTATTGACTTCTTGTAGGGAACATATGCAGATGTTCCCTTTAAGAGGCTGCGTGCTCTCTGTAGGGTAGTCATGTGACCACGTGGCAATAAAAAGGGAATTGTATCATCAATATGACTGTGAAGTATTTATATAGGCCTTATACATTCTTTATATTTGGGGTGTATTGTCCATTTATCGTTATCGAGGTGAACTGCTCAATATATCGCAATAGTCATTTTAGGTCATATCGTCCCAGCTCTATGTACAGGTATTATTATTGTTTCTATAAATATATGTGTTATAAGTGTACAACTGCTCGATGTACAGTGTTTTTACCCTGTAGCCCTTCAGTAAAGCCAGTTGTTGGAGCTACAATGTGATTTTGTTGACATGCAGGAACGATAAAGCATTTAGAAACAGCCTGCACTCTTAAAGCTTGGACTATTACATATGATTCTTTACCCCAAACGTGGGGTTTATACCAAAAACCTTTGTGATTAGTGACACGTTCACTCACTTACACACACTATACTTGGAGGAAACCTATGCAGACACGGGGAGAACATGCAAACTCCACCCAGATCGGGATTCGAACCGGGAATCCCCAGCGCTGAGAGGCGAATGTGCTAACCACTAAACCACTGTGCCGCCCCAGAAGAGAATTCATTCAATTAGCTGTGTAATATTTTCGCAGCTAAGATCACAATAATTTGTTGCGAAATTTTCCATTTTATACACCTTCACCATTCTAGTTGTTTTGTAACGTTTTGGTTAAAATCCAGTCACCTGTTTTCTTAAGGCAATTGCTATACTCGTTTTTTCATTTTTATTTACATGGTCTTTAAAAAAACTCAAACAATTAATAAGAAACTATGTGAAAAGAGCCATCACCACTATTTTTGTATTCAACACGGTTTTCAAAGCTTATCTTAAGAATACAAAGTATTTAAAACTTAAGAAAACTTGTTTAATCGTTATTATTTGAGCGATTTCCTCACCTGTTATAGATGTCATCGTCCTCTCCTCCCCAACCCCAGTATTCATTGGGAAAGCCATTAATTTTAAGGAACTGCTTCTTGCTTAATCCAGAGACACCACCAAAATATCCTGCATATGGCAACCTGTGAAAAGACAAAGGACATAGGTTCCCAACTCCACAGTTATTTCAGATCAAATCTTTGGTGTGGCAGAGGAAAAAAACAGGTTTAAACATCGTCTATGTCTATGGAAATGTTTTATTAATTCATTCTAATTGAATAGGTTTGAAAACATCTCCAATTTTTCCTTTTAAGCCAGTGACACCATAACCACATGGTAATGTACATGGATTGTATTGTACTGTTATGTTAATTGTAAAGCTATATTTCAAAAAGAAACTGGTAAATAATGTATAAATTGTTAATTTACTGAAAAAGTTTTGAGGAAATGTATTCCCCTCTTTTCTACTTTGGTCATGGTAAATTTCCAGTTGAATTCACAAATTTATTCCCACCAACCATGGAGAAAGAAGGATGTTACCTGATGTTACCAAAATCCCTGGGTCATGATGGTGACAGTTTGATCTTTAACACTCAATACCCAACACTTACAAAACAAAATCTATTAGCAATATGCTGTAGATTCCAAAGCACCTAACAGATTTTACATGTATTTAACATGTAAAATCTATGGAAAGTACTGAAGATCAGAGTTTATAGAAGAGGCCAACGAAACCTTCAAGATTTGAAGACTGTTTGTGTGGAAGAATGGGCCAAAATCACACCTTAGAAATGCATGCGACTAGTTTCTCCATACAGGAGACGTCTTGAAGCTGTCATTGCCAACAAAGGCTTTTGTACAAAGTATTAAATAAACTTCTGTAAGCGTGTTCAATTTTTCCCTGTGCCATTCCACATAATTAAATTTCTGGACATCTATGGTTTTATTTTTTTGTATGTATGGATTACTTAGGTTGTTACTGACATCTGATGAAAATTTCATGTCAATAGCACCTCTAGAAATATATGTACTGAGAAAAATGGTGATGTGTTCATTACGTATTTCACCCGCTGTATGTTCTGCAGGTGTAAGACGGTGGGAGACGAATGCACATGGGTAAAGCTTCTTTTTGGGCCCTGTCGTCTGGGACAACTCAAATAATTTTGATTTACATTTTGATCATTTTTCTGTTACTTTGTTTTCATTGCATTCCACTATCTACTGAATAAAGATTTTCTACTGAAATATTTTATTTAATAACACTTAGAATGTGTTATTTTAGTGTTCCCTTTATTTTTTGAGCAGTATATACTAATGAATTTGCTCGACACGTGAATGTTAAACATTTAAAATGCTTAAAATTTGATGATTTGAAAAGATGTTAATTGAAAAGCAACAATAATTTATTAATAATAAAGTTTAATCATTAGGATCCTAATCTTATGTGTAGTGTAAGTATTTTCAAACTGTTCTCAGGTCAGCACATAAAAAGTTCTAAGCTCTTACCTTTCCTAAAGATTCCAGCTTTTCTAAGAATCTTCCACCCTGGTCCCTGATCTACTTTAGATTTGTCTTCTTCTACCGTGTTCTCATGAAGTGTTTTTTCTCCATACATGTTAATTCTTTCAATCTTCTCCAAAAGCTGTAGAACTGACCTCCGCTCAGATTTCTGAATTTCATTAAAACTGTAATGACTCACACAGTCAGATTGTAATTCATTAAATGCATCAGATTTTTTTTTCTGATGGTCTTCATGGCCCATGCTGATCAGGATACTGTAATGTAAAGCTTCATCACTAAAGAACTGCAGGGTATTTTTTAGTCTGGTTCTGTTCGCCTCAGTGAAATTCTGAGCTTCTACCACCAGGAGAAAAGCATTAATTCCAGGACGAGAAAGTGAAACACACTTTTTTAGTTTCTTCTGATTGAACATTGGATCATGTATATCAGGTGTGTTGATTATAGTGATGAACCTTCCCTCCACCAGTCCACAGACTTTCTGACACTGCTGATCTACTGAAGGTGGAGGAGGTTTAGTCTGAAATGCAGCTTTGTTCAGGATGAGGTTTCCCATTCTGCTGTTATCTTTGAAACTTTCCCCCAACAGAACTATCCTCAGCTCCGTCACTGAAACAGGATAAATAGAAATCACTCAAAATTAAAGACTGCAAAAGAAAATACATGCACACAAACATCATTGAATTAACATCATTATTTAATTTACCATTTCTGTTTAGACAGTTAATGTAAAACCCCACTGATATGAAATAGTAATAATAAAAACAAAATCAAATGTGTAATAAAACATTAATTTAACCAACAATCGTCATGCTACTGATATCACCTCTGGAGCAGCTGTGCAAACCTGCACCAAGCAGAAGCACACTAACACGCCAGAGGAAGCCAGGCAACACCAGGTTGCAGAACAGAATGTTTATTAAACAAACACACTGAAACAGAGGTATTAGACAGCAAGGTGACATACGGTGTGTCACGACGGCAACCTTGAAACCTAAAGCGCTACCACGCATAAATAATGTTAGGGGTTGCAGAACCACAAGCCAGAAAACGCACAGAAAAGGCACAGACCAGGAACTGAGTAAAGCATTATTTACTGGACAAAGCATAGTGATGAGATATGAGCCAGTTAAATAATAAGTATATAAAGTCCACATAATATGATTTCCAAAATACTAACAGGTTTCGGAAGAACAGGAATAAAACAGAGGCTAAGAAACTAAGCATGTGCTGCAGAGGAAGCAAAGAACTCAGTGTAAAAGGGACTATAAAGATAAGACAAGATAAGACAAGATGGCGGCACGTACACATCACGAGGGTCTGCGTCTTAGCAGTTTTCGCAATTTAGTGTTTATTTAGTGATTTACTGCGTTTTCGCTCATATCACTCGGGCGAACTACATATAATAATAATAATAATAATAATAATAATAATAATAATAGAATTTTATTTATGAGCGCCTTTCAAGAAACACTAGGACACTTTCCACAACAAATAAAGAAAAATAATAACAATAAAAGTAAGATAAAATAATAACAATCATATATAATAATAAAATAATATCTGACAGACAGACGCTATTGGACATTAGTTTATAT
>JAOUQT010048064.1:0-10892 GCA_025769995.1 Xyliphius kryptos
CTGATCCCAACCAAGTTGTGATATCTGTAAGTCGCTTTGGATAAAAGCGTCTGCTAAATAACTAAATGTAAATGTAATGTAAAAAAAAAACAAGTTGAGCTTGAGTTTTGAACCAGCTGTAGAGGCCTGATTCTGGAAGCTGGGAGATCGGCAAGCAAAGCATTACAGTAGTCGAGCCGGGATAGGATGAGTGCTTGGACCAGCAGCTGAGTAGCCTGTTGAGATCTTCCAGATGTTCATAATGAACCTGCAGGAACGGCCAGTTTTACTGACCTGACCAGGTCAAATGTGAAGGTCAATTGTAAATTGGAAGGTCAGGTCATGATGAATTGAGGTTTTGACTGGAATTATGAGAATCTTACATAATAAAATCTTACATCCATTGAGTTCTAATGGAATCCTCAAGTGCCTTGAAATTTTTACAGGTTAAAAGCGGCTATCTTTCTGCTGTTTTATTAAAACTTTCAGCTGCTGGACTTTAATGACTTCACCGGTTTAAACGGTTCAAGCTCCTGTTTGGATGTGTGAATCTTAAACAGTGACTATGACTTCTAGCTTAACAAAGCCGGTTCAGTATTTGCATTGGAGCCAGTAGTTTAACATTGCAAGCAGACAGAGCTGTTTAACATGCTGATCCATGTCGTCCAAAGGCTCCGTCATGATGTACAGTTAGTGCACTCAGCCTTGA
Source organism: Xyliphius kryptos (assembly GCA_025769995.1). Lineage (NCBI taxonomy): Eukaryota > Metazoa > Chordata > Actinopteri > Siluriformes > Aspredinidae > Xyliphius > Xyliphius kryptos. The sequence goes on from JAOUQT010048064.1 coordinate 689, forward strand.
TGGATGACATAGGATGCTTTGGTGAGATATCGCCATCCCAGATCAACATTCCTTTACTGAGGTGTTGATAGACGGTCTTTTTTAGAAGAACATATTTTGTCATGGATTCACTTTGTTTGTTTCATGGAACGTGTCATTAGAAGGGTCATACTTTGTTTTTTGGGCATTATGTTGAAAGAATAGTTTTCCATTGATCTCTGTTCATTTTAATCGATCATAGAAGAAATATTTACTTTAAACCGAAAATCAAGTAATGAAAGGAAAGTATCATGTGCTTCGCTCAAGGTTTGACTTTAGCTGCTGTATCGCTTTACTAGTTCCAGCTGCAGTGTGGCCCAGTTGGGTAGTTCTGTTGTTGTATTCTGGGAAGAAACCTTGGGAGGACCAAGGCTCAGTGGGGTCTCCTCCTTGAGAGGCCGGGCAGCAGCAACAGTGCAGGACAGTAATGATGAATAAAAATACTATGAAAATGAACAAATGACAGTCAGATGTTGCTTTTCATCCATGCTCCAACATAATTATTTTTATGCCTTAAAACTCTTAAAATTTTTACTTTCAACAATGTGTCCTCCTTGGTCGTCTCCCATGAAGTCCACTTTGGCACAAACTATGACGGATGGTGCGATCTGACACTGATGTTTCTCGAGCTTAAAATTCACCTTTAATCTGTGTAGGAGTTTTTCATGGGCTTCTTGTTACGATTCATATTTTTTCCCCTGCATATGGAGGTGTAGATGTCCGTGGTGGTGGGGAGACTGACTCCAACAGTCCTCTGTTAAAATTTACATATTGCCACAAAATCTGCTGTCTCTGCTGTATTTTATATAATATTTTATATCATATAATATTGTATAGTGTATATTTTATAGTCTATATTTATATCCATATCTTACTTAGTATATATATATATAAATACAATGTACACATTGTTTTTTTAGCCTAAAAAGTTACAGGGTTACACTGGGTCCGTGGGCCATAATTTTGTTTTTGTGACATGCTACATGTGATGAAAATAACAATAAAGCCTCCTTGAATCCTTGAATATTATCTATCATTTTGATTTGTCATCAATTTTTCTCGTGCGGCCACGTCCAGAGATATTGGCCACAGTCCCATGGGTGTTAAATGTCTCAATAATATTTGCAACTGTAGTCAGTGAAACATTTAGCTGGTTGGAGACAATCTTATAACCTTTACCTTTAACATGCTTGTCTATCATTTTTGTTCTAATATGAAACGACTCTGTCCTTCGCTTCTGCTGGTTCATGTTGTGTGTAGTTTACACCATGTCCCCAAGCAGCGCAAAGACAACCTGTAGCCCTATGTATAGACCCAATAACTGATTACAAGACTGTAGACACCTGTGATGCAAAATAGTGGACACACCTTGAAAGAACATGTCCCCTTGGTCACATTATTTTCAGGGGTACCATCATTTATGTTCAGGCCTGTTAAGTCTGTTGAAAAGCATGGTTGAAAAGTAATGTCTGACTTTCATTTGTTTGTTTTAATAGCATTTTTGTTTTATTATTACTTTTTATTATTATTTTTTCAGATTCAATTTCTGTGACCACTGTGGGTGTTCCTTCTTTCATTTACCAACGCGGAGCAGAAGGCACTGCAAAAAAAAAACAAAAAAAAAAAAAACAGCTAGAGCTAAGACAGCAAAGTAATTAAATAGTAGACAGCGTTTGATTGACACACAGTTCAGCATGTGACTCTGGCATAACTGATTAGTGCAATAGAACTACAAGATGCTAAACTCTTCTTCTTCTTTTGCTGCTTTGCTTTTTATTATTCGGGGTCTCCACAACTCACATATTAGACTTGGCCAATTGTTTTACGCCAGATGTCCTTCCTGACACAACCCTCACTCTGTACCGGGCTTGGGACACACAGATTATAAGGACAATTGAGAGCAGCCGATTCAGCTTTATTCCATTTATTTGGACTGTGGGAGGAAACCGAGAAAAACGAGAAAACCCACGCGGACACAAGGAGAACATGAAAACTCAGATCGGGATTCGAAATGGGAATCCCCAGTGCTAAGTGGCAAACTTGCTAAGCACAAAGCCACTGTGCTGTAAAAGGGGCTGAACAAAAAACTATGAATGAGGGATTAGCCGTACCCCCTTTCTCCTCAGGTGAGAAGCTTCCAAACAGTTACAAGCAGATTAGACACTTTTCTGGCGTGTCATACAGAAGTAAGAATCAAGCTTGGAACGTTAGAGTTAGTTAGTTCTCCTCATGTGTCCCCTTTGGCTTAGTGATGCACTGTAAAGACAACATACTTATAAATGAGCATTATAGCTCAGTAGTTATCGTGTTGCGCTGTCAATCTGAAGGTTGTGGGTGCAAATCCCAGGTCCACTTAAGTTACCAATGTAGGTCCTTGAGCAAGACCTTTAACCCGTATTGCTTTAGGGATGTTGTGGCAAAACACCCTGTGCTCACTTTGTAAGTCACTTTGGAAAAAACATCTACGAAATGACCGAATTTAACTTTATGTATGAAGAATGAACAGTACCAATTTTTTTTTTTTTTTTTTTTTTTTTTTTAGAATGAGTATCAAGCTTTAAACATGCATCTGCACAATTAATTTTTTGGCTTGATGTCCTTAAACAGTAAATTTGCATGTTGGTCGAATCAGGTGTCTTGGGAGCAGAAACAACCCAAAAATATGCAGTGCAGCAGGCCTTCAGGACAAATGCTTGGCATGAGCTAAGACATGTTAAAATGAAAAATGTTAATATTATTTACTGATGAACCCAAGTTAGAGATTTATGGCAGGGACAGAAGGGTTTATTGAAAGCAGATGAGCAGAAGAAAGATTGATGCCACAGTATATCAAAACAACAGTAAAACATGGTGGTGAGAATTTTTGGGTCTGGGGGTATTTTGCCTAGTGGACACCTGGACCAAATCGACTACACTGATGTAAATTCCACTCCATTATCCACACATTTGCTGCTCTCTAGTTGCGAGAAGAATCCTATTCCGAGCAGAATTTATATTGCAGCAAGATAATGAACCAAACTATGCCTTAAAGCTGTCCAAATATTTTTTAAGAAGCAATCAATAAGCAAGGGTGCTGAAAGATGTGGACTTGCCATCACTATCACATGATCTCATTCCTGAGGCACACTTTGCTGAGAGAATTTGTCTAGCTTTTCTTCTTGAACACCATATTCCATAGAAAATTATATTTAGCGGCCACTTTATTAGGTACAGCTCATGTTACTTTTGCCAATTTTACATTCCACGTATTATATAGATGCAGTTTGTGGTTCTACAATGACAGACTGTAGTCCATATGTTTTTCTGTGTACATAGTCAGCTTTACTCTGTTTTTAATGGTGAGGACCTAGGTATTATTAAAGCATTATTGTAAATAAACCACGGGAAAGAGGTGTTATTAAGCATGACGCGCAAGCAGAGTACAGTTACACCTCTTCCTGTGTTTTTTTTTTTCACGATGGGGGGCAGATACATCCAGGACAGGGCGCCAATCCATCGCTGGGTACACACTCACTCACACATCCACACACACAAACACACACTTTACAGGGCTAGTTGGAGCATTCAATTTACCTTCATGTTTTTGGATTGTGGGAGCAAACCGGAGAACCTGGAGGAAACCCACACAGACACGGGGAGAACATGTAAACTTTACCCAGATTTGGATTTGAACCGAGAATCCCCACTGCTGAGAGGCAAATGTACTAGCCAATAAGCCACCGTGTCGAACTATTGTCAGATTTAATACATATAAATTATATTAAACACAACAAAACTGCCGGGATGAATGCATCATGCCCTGTGAATCAGCTCGAGTGGTTTGTGGTTGGGCGGGGTGGTGTGGGGTGGGGGGCTGTTACAAGATGATTGTACAGGTTCTTTTGCACATTCCTTGAGTGTCTTGCACGACATCTGTCAACAAGCACTTACACTAAATAGCGGCAGAAAGCGATTAATTATGCCACGTGTGGAATGGCTGGTATTCCTGGGTATTGGTGAGGGGAAACCACCTGCGAAAGAGTACTGGTTATCGGCATCACTATCACAATGCAGGCTGCTTTCACTGTCAGCTCTGCCAGGAACGCAATGGATGAAGTTTCCATTCACGCCAATGGAAATGCCACCAGCTGTGTGCAAATTTTCCACTTTTATGTCTGCCAGCGTTCAGGCTGAGGTTTTATACTGAGTTATGGTTCTAAAGTAAACCGAGGACCTTCATTACAAACACAGGTGTCATAAATGCATGACATGGACTTTTTTGGTTGGGGTCTCTCAGTGGTCTCTCAGTGGGTAGCACTGTTGCGTCACGTTAAGATGAGATCAGATCAGAGTTGATAATTGCTTTTGTTTAATGTCCAGTTTCCTTCCACAGTCTAAATCCATGCTAGTCGGGTGAGATATTAAAATGTCCCTAGGTGTGTAATAAAGCAGTAAGGCACGAGAGGATTCAAGGCGAAATGAGCATTTTCATTGCATGTGGTACATGGGAAAAATACGAAATTGTAGTTCAATTTATTTAATAGAAATAAACTAAAATTTAGCAACTGACTTCAACAGTCCCGTGCCGAGAGGGCGAGATTATTGTGAATAAATCATGGGAAAGGCACAACACAAAGCGGAGTACAGTTACACCTCTTTCCCGTGATTTATTCACAATAATGCTGCCCTCTCATATCTTACTGCTTTATTACACATCTAGGGATATTTTAATAGCTTACCTGACTAGCATGCATTTAGACTGTGGAAGGAAACTGTACATCTTGTGCATTATTGCTTTTTTAAAATGGTTGCAAACGAGGTTTGATTCATAAATACAATTATTAAAAGCAAAATCACTAATAATCTGATCCTCCTCAATATAATGTAGTCCGTTTTTTTAAATGAACACTGACCGCTGAGTAACAGGTTTTCAGTTTCTCCAACAATCAAATCAAATTACAGAACACAGTTTATAAAAAAAAATATTGTTTATCATACATGGAAGTATGGGAATGTGAAGTGCTCAGAAGTGTGTGTTATTGTTAATAATGCGTCGGTTGGACAAACTATCTATTATGTGAATGTAATCAAATGTTTTTCTTCTGAGTGAGGACCGTTCTGGGTGTTTTCTTTTTTGTTACCACAGATTTCTAGTTAGCATCATCAGTATTAAAAAAATTGTCGGGGAAAGTGTAGGCATTGAAACGAGTTTGGCTTATGATCAGGATCAATTATATCGCTGTTTAGCCGGTTCCACCTTAACCACCAACGTGTTGTTCTCCCACTTGTAAGTCGTTTTGGATTGGAGTGTCTGCTAAATGACGAAATGTAAATTAGTCTTACTCCTCTAAACCGCCCCACCTTGTGACTATTATGAATATCATGGCTTAGAATATAAATAAATGCATGTAAATTGCTTTTTAAAAACTGTTCATCCTCAAGTCATTGCTGAAATGTGCAAATCCACAATGCATTTCTTTAAATTAGCTTTAAAAACAATTTGTCATGTGCTTATTTTCCAGCTTTCCAAAATGAAGACATATTTTGGTAACACTTTTTATGAATCATAGTATTTATTGTAGTAATGTATTCATAGTGCATTATAAATGCAGCTGTATAACGATTGGCGCAATGGTAGAGTGGAGGGGATGATGCAGTGGCTAACACGAAGCTAATGCTGTAAGACATGCTACAATTTGCACGTCAATGGCAAAGAGGACATCCCATTAAATGTGGCCGATCCCGCAGCACCGCTTTGCTTTCCAAAACGTAACAAAGACGGAATTGATGAAAGTTATCATGCTAAATAATCAAATCAGTCAGTAACTTCAACTTCAATGAAACTTGCCTGCAAAAATGCAAGCCACTCGTTCATAGAGCGGGTAACGGCTAATGTGTTAATAATGCAAAATGTTACGATATTTTTAATGGTGGCTTTTATGAGACTTTTTAATAAGTTCTTATAGCTATATAACTCTTTAGGAATTGCTTTAGGAAATGTAGTGTCCGCGTTAAACTTGTTTAACATAGGGCATCTGTGTAGTTTAATGTCTCCCATGTCTCCAGAATAAAATGTTCAATAAATGATTTTTGTAGCCTTTTACATTTCTACAACTTCATTTCCTCATCATGTCCTCCATTGTAAAGCTTCTGAGAAAACATGATCAACCCATTGTAGTGTTTCTCTTGCACGCCACCTCTCTTAGTTCTACTCAGCACTAATAATCAGCCATTACATTTGTATCCTCGGAGGTGTCATTGAAGCTGGTTTGAGTCTATGCAGATCCAGCTCAGTGCTTTTACTATATGCTTTCCATGTCCTGGCTCCCAAATGTCTTTTTAAAAAGTTGGATTTATCAGAGTGAACAAGTCATTCATCATCTGTGGAAGTCTGTCTCCAAAGAGATTGTCTGAAACGGAGAACTCCACCATTTCCCATCTTAATTGCTGTCGGATGTAGTTGATTTAAACCCAAAGCAAGCTTTTTAATATTGACCTGTTTCCTAATGTGAAAAGTCTTCCTTTTCCTTAAGATGACATGTCTCCTGAACATTGCTAAATGTCTTTGTTTAATCCAGCACCTCAGAGAAGCCCAGAGGGTTGAGGTTAAAGTGGCGGACAGATGGAACCTCATCCTAAGCTCGATGGTCCTGTCAGTGCCATGTCAGGAGTGATTCAATGCTATGGAAGATGGATCGTCGATAAGTCCATATCCTTTAGAACGGAGCTAAAGGAAGGGCTCCAATACCATGCGCCAGTCAAAGCCAAACAAGCTGCAGATATGTTGAAAAGGAAACCTGTGGAGTGAGACAGCTATGCCGCGATGAAATATCATGTAGTCATAAATCAAAAAGCCCACATCTCCCAGCCCCTCCCCTTCTCCCACCTTTTGGCCATCTGTGCCATGGCAATGTGTGGAGCCTGAACCTTGAAACTTACATACCTACCGTGGCTGCATTGTAGAAACACGCATACTGTCTTCATATTGGAGAGAGTAATGGAATGTGTTGTGTTCCCTTACTGACGCACTGCTTTCCTTTTTTCCTTTTTTTCTTTTCTTCTTTACACATGAAATAAAGATACAAGTTTCTATACAGTTTATATACAGTAACCCCCCCCCCCCAAAAAAAAATGTTTATATGTTAAATTTTAAAGTATTTTATCAATTTGTTCTTATTCTGTTTACAAAAATCCCATTTTTTTTTTTTTTTTGGAAATGAGATTTGTGTGACAGCTGTGGAACACTGTCATGGGTTCAAGCCAATCTAATGCTCCATTGTCCCGAACATTATTCACATTTTGTATAACAGAATTAGGAAGAATGAAGTAGATGATTAGTAGAAAAATCAGCAGGCAGCATCGTTAATGTTTAAACTGCTACCACACTTACATTTTATTTAATAAAAGGTAGATTTAATTTGAAGTTTAGTTCAACTCCATTGGCCCCGTTGCTTAAGCTTCCAGAGAACATCAGAATTGAAAACAAGTGTACTGCTTGGAAGCTTTAAAAGGAGAAAACTGGACATGGATTCTTCCAGATGAGGAAGAAATGAAAGCCTGGTCTGCATTTAGATCAGATCAGATCAGTAGGTTCAGAATTTGGAAAAGTGTTTTTAATGCTGGTTTTGGATCGTGAATGGATATATATCTGAATTATGTATCAAATATTTAATGTTTTTCATCATTATTTAATAAGTCTAATAAGTTATTAAAAAAAAGTCATAAGCACAATACATGCATTAAAACATTTATATAGACAAAAGTATATTGTCTATTAAAGTTGGTCCGTATTTGCATGTATAACATAATAGTTTCCACGTTTCTGGAAAAACTTTTTTCAAGTATTTGGTGAGTGAATTTTTGTCCATTTATTTTTGTTCAGAGGAGCTTTTGGTAGCCCAGCATGTTTGGCTCACAATCTCCATCCTCAAAGTTGAAATTCATTCCAAATTCATCACAAAAGTTAAGTTTAGGTTTCAGTCCCAGTCCGAATGAACAAAAAAGGGCCTTTCCCTTATTGTTAGACATTTACAGTTGTCCAAAATGCACGGCTAAATGCCTGATGTTATACACTAGTGGCAATAGTTTGAATGAAACAAATCAAATAAACTAGCAGAATTCTCGTGCTGCGCTACAGTGGAGAACTTGATAACAATGTGAAATTTGAAACACAATTGTTTTTGAATGATTGACAGCTTTGGAGTTTATTCATTCATTCAAATATAGTATGAGTTGTGACTACGGTGTCTATGCCATAGCTTTCTTATGTGAATTTATCAGTAGGTTTTCCAAGGACAAGATAAGGAATGATGGAGCCGAGTTCCAGCTTTTGTAGGTACTCGCGGCGACCCTAATCCATCCAAGGTCATTAAAAGTGCTCCTACTTTGGACTGTTTTAAAAAGTTACTTAAAACTCATTTTTTCTTTAACATTTAAGAGTTTCTAATTGTTTTTATTTTATATTTAACTAATTTGAAACAAGTTATTATTATTATTAATATTCAATAGTGATAGTAAACGAACAATCAAACGTAGAGAAGCAAGAACACATTTTTTGGCGACATCCAACAATGTTAGGAAAGTAATAAGTCATTATTTTTTTAAGGACAAGTTTCAGATCTGTAGGAACTCTGGAAGACCCAGTCGTAACCTTGGAGGAGTCTTGTGTTCAATAGCTAATTCGAACGAACCACCGAGGGACATGATAAGGAATCACAGTACCAAATTTCAGCTTTGTAGCTACTCGGGAAGTGGGAGAATTAGTGATGAGAGTGTGAGTCAGTGACGGCTTTGCCTTTTATAGGTATAGATTTCTATAGGTTGTATAACAACCCAATAATAATGCATACAGGTTTACGGTGTTTTATTTGCATTGTTTAAATAAACACTTTATTATATTATACTGTAAATCATTTTCACCGGCGTTATGCTAGGATAAGCAGACATGCAGTAAGGCCTGTTCAGTACATTTCTCACCCTGTCAGTACATGGCTCGTTGCCAGTTTCAGCATGAGCACCCTTAGCCCAATAGCAGTGTTTAATAGCGGGCAAGCCAACAGTGACGAGTGTCATGTCTCACTACCATTTATTATGACACTGTAATTCACTCAAGGGTTTCTGATACATACGTTTCATCCATGGGCCATCTCATTTGGCCAGTATGGGAAGGATTAGAAAACCAACAGGTGTACAAGGGCTCCAAAAAGAGCATCCAGGGCCTCAGAGCAGAACGACCATGTTTAAACTAGTGATACCTGCATGTACCAAAGTACAGGTGTCTAGAAAGACTGAAAAGTTAATCACAGGGGTTCCAAGTGATAGATTTGTCCCGTGCCCGTTGTCTCCATTATTACCTTCTCGCCTCACGGCCATCTTATTTTGTGTTCACAGATAACAGTTTCATAATATTCCTCACACCTGCTTTGTCAAATTCCACGGTGCTCAATCACAGGTGTTGAAACCCTTGGTTCCCGTAATAGAAGCTGCACCACAATTAAAAGGCATAGATATAAATTTAGATTCCTCATTGAGCTCAAGCACAGGGGTTTGCCAAGTATACGTTGTCAATTTTTGATGGACAAGCCATTTTGGAAACATTCCTGCAGCTCAGTGTAAACACACAAAGGGACTGCTCTTGTAAAACCCATGAACTCGCCCCGACTTGAAAGTCTGAACCAATTGTTTGTCCTCTTTAGAAAATTTTGAATGAAAGGCTGAAACTTAGGTTCTAATGCTTACACAGTGCATGCATATTCATTCTAGTTCTCTCATACCCTTGCACTCACAGACACCTTGGAATAAATCCAAGAGGATAGGGTTGGCAAGAACGGGGATTAAAAGCATTGTTTGCAGTGTACATGCACAAGCTCCTTCAGCCCCTTTAATAATATGATATGGATGCTGCATCTCTTGAGGACTTTAAAAAGCTAGTGGTGGAATTTAAAAAATGTCTTATATATTATATATTTATAATTATATATTTGCTTGCGTCAATCCAGGCAGAGATCGAGTCACCTGGATGGTCTGAGAGAGATAGTGGCTGGGTTTACAAATAAATACACTGCTCAAAAAAATAAAGGGAACTCTTAAACTGCACAATATAATTTAAAGTCAACCACACTTCTGTGAAATCCAGTTAGGAAGCAACACTGATTGTGAATCAGTTTCACTTGCTGTTGTGCAAATGGAACAGACAACAGGTAGAAAT
>JAOUQT010048071.1:0-10892 GCA_025769995.1 Xyliphius kryptos
GGAAACAAATGCAATTACTGCTGCACGATCGGCCGCGTAGCTTCCAGCATGAGAATGAGGAGAGCTTATTACGGCACAGAGGCGAAGGAGAACGCGGGGGCGGCACCGCAGGAGCCCAAAGTATGAGGACAGCCCGGCTTCCTATAGGAATGTAATGTTGGCATGATGGACCTGGACCTCTTCAGGATGACCTCAAACTTAAGGGTCAGCTTAAACATCCTGCACACGCTCGGTCCTTCCCCTCGAAGCTGTAATTTGAATGCTCAGTTCCCCCGAGCAGCCTGATCAATAAGCTGTTAACACATCCTGAAAAAACAAAGGCCCACGCGCGGACACGGCGCCGCATGCATTCTGATAAGGATTCAACGTAAAGAGCAACAGGAGGCTGGAACACCGTCACCTGGACGGGAGAGTGGACTCTGCTGGATCAGACGCGGAGATGTTACAGCACGGATGTTTCAAAACACCTTGGAATTAAACACAAGACGGGAAGTTACTTTAGCAGTTTTTTACCCTTAAAACCATATCCTCAGCAACATACAGTCAGCACTTTACCATCAGTACCGTCTCATCAACACTGTACCGTAAGCACCGTAATGTCAGTACCGTGTCGTCAACATAGTACCGTAAGCACCGTACTGTCAGTACCATGTCGTCAACATAGTACTATTAGCGCCGTACTGTCACTAACGTACTGTTAGTACCGTGTCGTCAACATAGTACAGTTAGCGTCGTACTGTCACTACCGTACTGTTAGTACCGTGTCGTCAACATAGTACCGTAAGCACCGTAACGTCAGTACCGTTTTGTTAACATAGTACCGTCAGCGCCGTACTGTCAGTACCGTACCGTCAGCGCCAAACTGTCAGTACCATACCATCAGCGCCGTACTGTCAGTACCGTGTCGTCAACATAGTACCGTTAGCGTCGCACTGTCAGAACCGTAAGCACCGTAATGTCAGTACCGTGTCGTCAACATAGTACCATTAGCGTCGTACTGTCAGTACCGTAAGCACCGTACTGTTAGTACCATACCGTCAGCATCGTACCATCAGCGCCGTACTGTTAGTACCATACCGTCAGCATCGTACCGTCAGCGCCGTACTGTCAGCAACGCATCATGTCAGGACTAAAGCACCTGCACTTTACTTTTAGCACCATACAGTCAGCTCTGTACTGTGAGTACCGTACCATCAGCTACGTATCGTGTCAGCACTGTATCGTCAGCATCGTATCGTCAGAACCGTACCATCATCAGTGTACCTTCAGCACCATACCGTCCGCACTGTACTGTACTCCCCACCCTGGACCCATTACACACGCCTTATTTGATTCAAGAGGCCACGCCCCCCAAACCGGCTCCACAGAATGCTATCTGATGCCAGACATGATCATGTTTACTTTCTCAGCTCGATAACATGATTTAATTTCAGCTGACTCATCGGGTCGATTTTCACCCGCTACTCGATGCGTACTGCATAACGGCCCTCCCCTTTTCCGTACGAAGTGCATTTGTAGTCCACATGCATGGTGTCCACATACTTCTGCCAATGTGACTGGAGTGCAAACCAAAACAGGGTGTGTGGAGTTGTAGCTCGCTCACAGGGCTTTATAAATTACCTGCCTTTGAAGTGAACGTCCAGCCAGCTGGGTAAATAATAAAACACGTTGCCCCCGGATACAATAAGCAACTTCGGCGAACAAGAAGGCGAGCAGAATAAAAGACTCGAGTCAAATACTTCAAAGAGCCACAGACGATGGAGGCCGTGTGTCTGTGTTGACACAACGCTGGGTGTGACCTTCCCACCTGTGCCTTCCATGTTTCCAAGCAACACACACACCAGTGTACACACACACCGCCGGGGAACATGGGAACCCAGCCGTCAGGAGACGAGTTCAGGTGCGGCGTTGGAGGTACGAGGGGTGCAGAGTCACCCGGTCCGGACTCCATAACCACGGTGTGATCGTACAGACAGGACAAACTGGATTCTGATTGGTCGATCTACATTCTGTACATCAGTGTAACAGATTCCGGGTTCGTCGGGTCTCAATTCAAACCGGGATCCAAGGCGCATGCCGCGATGTGATTAAGCTCAAGTACAATTACCGAGCGGCGCAAAGCGAGAGCCTCTGGAGAGCCTCAAATTCAGCCGGGATGAAGTAGATTTTATTATTTCTGACCCTCTTTGGTTCCCCCCGCAGCCCTGGCATTAACACACACCCATAAAATCCTCCTCTGATTAAAGATGGCAATAAACACCTTCCGTTGCCAACTGCACAGGTTTTCACAGGGCTCTGCTGGAGAGACGCGGTTTTGCAATGAACCATCAAAAATGATTAGCTGCTGCGACGTGTCCCTTCCTGATCCAAACGGACCCCTGGGCTACGGAAGGCGGGGCAGCGGTAATGTGCGCGAGCGGTGGAGGAACTCTGCATCACACCCCCACTGCTAGAGATAAAAGAGGAAAGAATGCGTTATTTGAACCAAACCGCCGCCGAACACCTGCGACATGCGGCGAGCGAGAGGGAAACGGTATTCTGATTCGCCTGCATGTCCAAGTGCGATGGACGAGGCGTCTGTGAATGTCTACAAACCCGTACCGAACCAACGGTGAACATCTGCCGCCACGTGAGTAATTACAGCGAGCGCTCGGCCCGCGGGAGCAACAGCGAGCGCAAGGACGTGATTACATCTCGCCTGGAAAAGGGCAATAGAGGAGCAGAACAATCCATATTTCGCCGTTAAGTCCTCACTCTAGCGCCGGTGCACACGCAGGCCGCGCGGGAGAGGGGCACATGGGTAAAGCCCACGGCCGACGGAGCGGGATCTGCCAGAAAGACCCTTGTGTTCATCAAATATCGGTAATGAACCAAATGAAATGACCAAATTATCTCATAAAAGGAAATTATCCAAGGTTCCAATCAGAAGCACATCCCTTTCAGCCGTCGCTACGGGCAACAACGCTGTTCCGATTCATTCTTAATGAGTTTAACCTAAAAAGGCCACGTTCCTTATCAACATTACCCTCACGGACCTTGTAATAACTTCTGCGCAACGCTGTAATTGCGTGAGTTCAGTGGCTTACTTGACTTTTGTGCAATGGACAGACACATCCGTCCACCGTACGTCCTCAAGGGCGAAGACAAGCGCGGACACGGACGGATTTTACTCAAAGCTAATTAACAGTCCACATGGCGGAGGTCTCGTCCGTGACATCATCAACCCCCCCCCCCAATTAACCTCCCTGAGCAAAATGAAATCTTTTAATGAAATCTTTAAATCTTTGTAGTTTTTCAAATTAAACCAATAAAAAATTGACCGCTGCCTGGAAAAAAAAACTTGAACTGTACTTTAATCTTCAGTTTATTAAACAGTGCGTCGTGTAATCAATAGTTGTAACGACGTTCTACACGGAGCTGCTGGTACACCAACGGTGGTACACTGGTACACCAGGGGACGTCGTGGAACAGTCACGACGAAACAGATGAGCTTTAGAGCAGAGCCGCCTCGGAACATAGTAACCTCAAAACAAAGCGGCCGGCCGCCAATCAGTAACCTTGGTATTTAAGTGCAAACAGAGTAGCAATAAAAATGGCCTTAGAACAGAGTGACATCGAAGTAGTGCACTCACTCCAAAGATCAGCAATTGAACCAAGTAGCATAGAAACAGAATAGCAACAGAAGAGTGTAACAACCAAAAGGTGCGGCCTCGGAACAGCATGACCTCAAAACAGAGCAGCTTTTAAGCAATGGAATGGACTCGGAATGGACCAGAGTAACAACGAAACACATTGGCCATGCAAGAGAGAACCCAGGAACCTACTAGTGATGGAGTGGCCAAGAACGAGAGCATAAAACAGAGCAGTTATGGAGCTTAGTAACAACACAACAGAGTAACATGGTGTTTCCCATGTCCATCCAGGGGAGAACGTCTCAGGCGCTGGACAGATACACCCAGGACAGCGCGCCAATAACTGTGGGAGTGGTCGCTCAGTGGTTAAGCCATTGGACTAACAATCAGAAGGTTGTGAGTTCAAATCCCAGGTCCACTGAAGTTACCATTGTGGGTCCATGAACAAGACTCTTAACCCTCATTGCTTCAGGGTGCTGTATAGGGCTGGGACGATATGGCCTAAAATCACTATTGCGATATATTGAGCGGTTCATAACGATAAATGAACGATAATTTTAATACACACATATCCCAAAAATAAAGAATGTATAAGGCCAACATACTTCACAACCAAACTGATGATACAATTTATTGCTACGTAGTCATGTGACTACCCTACAGAGCACGGAGCGCGGTCCCTTAAAGAACATGAACATAGCCAACGAAAAAGACAAAACTTTTCTTTAAATTTTAAAACTTTAAAGATAGTGAAAATACCGACATATTTGACGGTATTGCAAAATGACGTGGTAGCAAAATTATCGTCATAAATTTCAGTATCGGTAAATTTTCGGTATATCGCCCACACCTTGTGCTACATCAACCCTGTATTCTGATCTCAATCAAGTTGGGAAACTTGTAAGTCGCTTTAAATAAAAGCTTCAGCTAAATAAATGTAAATATAATCGCAGGACATACAGGATAATCGAAATATCGTTTCGCCTCTAAATTGAGCTACTTCAGAGTAGAGCTGCCTCAAGACACAGCAGTAACGGAACAGATTAGCATCAGTACCTATTAGCAGCGAGAAATATTTATCCTTTAGAACAGAGAAGCTTTAGAACCAAGAAGTTTTAAACACTTATCAGCCATCAGCTAATTCCCCAACACTCCATTACACTGTAAATATCTGTGGAGTTGACTTTGCATTAATGAGTTTGTTTTAGTGTCTACATAATTATGAGTCTTTATCAAAAGTGTGGGGGGGGATGAGAACAAAGCTTATTATCTCATACAAACCAAAGTGCAGTAGCATATAAACATTAATATAAAGATAAAGCCTGAAGACACCAACAACCAGCTAGGCTAGTAACCTCATAGCGCTGCTGAGTCATCATTCATGAAACTGATTAACTGAATAAACTTTATTTTCTTTATGATATATTTATGATACATAGATATATATAAATATAATGTACTATATTTATGAAAACAGGACCACAAGTACACAAATTCAAACACACAGTGACACAGCGTTTAATGTGCTGTACACAGTTTTACCACAGAGCTAAATGCTAACTGCTAACCCATTGCCTCAGGGATTCATCGCTTGTTTTCTGAAAATTGTTGGTTTAAGGAATAAATTTGAGTTACACCTCAGAAAAGTTTCATCAAATGGGATTATTTGACACTAAACTTGTACATTTTAGATTTTTTTTTTGAAGAGTTAGCGCCGTCGCCGTTCAACCTGACGAGCAGCAGGATCACAGAAAAGTCACTATGGCACTTCAGAGTGTTGTGTTGTGTCGTTTGGAGTGTTGTGTGAGTGCACTCAGTGAGTAGTTAATTCTGCTGGAGTATTTAGCATGGCAGTGTGAACACACTGCGGTTAAATCACGGCCCCTCGCGATACACATCGCGTCTGCGCAGCCCGGAGCACAACACACAAAGGTGTGTTTCTGAAAGGAGTGGCAACAACTAGGCTTTTATCACCCTGCTGCCTGCACATCCCAGCCCTGGTGTGTTGAGTGCGGTGACCTACATTCTGCTTGATGTATTCAATCCTCCTCCTACATCACGGGGCTGAAAGTATGCGGACGGCCCTCCGAATGCTTCAGCGAGGCAGCGGTGTGTATCGTGAGAGTATTGTTTACACATTATGATGCAATCTGACAGAGCTGGGATAGGACTCGAACCCTAAACCTTCTAGTCAGAGGTACATTCCCCACTGATCTAGAACAAGGGGGAGGGGGGGTTACGAAATAAATAGTTTGAAGTGGAATAACTTCAAAGGACTGCACAAATCTTTGATCTCAATCCCCTGAGGTTCTTGCAAAGAACTTTGGAACGATGTAGAACCTTTACTTGTTTGAAAGTTTGCACAATGCCTGGATAAGTAAGACTCATCGCTTTTGGAATCGGGTGGCAGGATGATGGGGGCGTGGCTTGTTGTGACAAGAAATGGGGACGGCATGAAGTTTGCTTGTTGGAACTGCGTGCATGGAGGCACACTGACATCACAACCTCCCCCTCCCCCGCCACACCCCATCATCGCTGCAGTCCTGGACCGGTTAGTGCACATGATGTTGGTGAGCATCAAAGAGGTCGTCATGGCTACGGAGTTAAGCGTTGCAGATCTATGGTCACAGGTCAGGCTGGGATGAGGGTGTTGAGACTCTCACTTTGAAGGCTGGAGGGTCCACCAGAGTTCCTGATGTGGGCCCTTGTCCAAGGCCCTTAACCCTTATTATAAAACATGTAGTTCTGTCCTTAAATCTGATTGGCTGAGCCGTTTGTCCAGCATATATACAATTCATTATTTTCCCAAGGTATTTTTTTATGAACTGTGTTGTGCCACTACATGGCAGTATTTGAGTGTCAAAAGAAAAACGGAATCTTGTTACTCGGCGATCAGCGTTCACTTTAAAAACCGGACTAGTTAATGTCGCGGAAGACCAGATTATTAAATAATTTGGTTTTCTACAAACGCATTTATGAATCAAACCTTGTATTATTATTGTGAATAAATCACGGGTGTAACTGCACTCTGCTACGCGTCGGGCCCAACACCACCTCTTTCCTGTTCCACGGCCGCTCGTACCTTACTGTGCTTGAACCTTGACCCAGCTGGGATACTTATAGGTCAGATACTGTTATAGTAACGTGACGTGACCGCAGCTCCTTCACGGCGTCTGGATCACCACCGCGGGTTTGTGTAAACAGACCGCTGACAGGACTGGAGGGAGGCGGGACGGCAGGATGCGAACGTGTTCCAACTGCGCAATTCAGCTGTTAGTCAGCGGCTCCCGCGGGCGGCTTTCCACCGGCGTGTGGTCGCTTGCCATTGAAGAGGGCGCCGGCGCGAGCAGAGGCGTGATGTCAGTGTTGCCGGTGCCTGGTAGCGGGCGCCGTGTGTCGAGTCAACAAGGCAATCCTGTGAAACCGGTTCCTCAATGTGTCCCTTCGTCTTTTTATCTAGATCTGTGTCTCCGTCTCTGAGCTTATCTCTGAGATTCAGTCCGAGTTCGTCCGCCGTATTTCCGCGTCGCCTCGGCGCCGTCTCTGCGCCCGCGTCCGGCACGGTGTCTGATATCCCGGGGTCTTTGTCCTGCCTGTCTGTTAATCTGTCAGTCATTCTGTCCATTTCGCTTTGTATACAGCAGTCTTAACTTTAGTGTCCATCTGTCTGCTCTCACGTCTGTCTGTCTGTCTGTCTGTATACAGTTTTATAATATAGAACAGTACAGAGAGAGAGAGAGAGATTAGGAGCAACAATGTGTACATGAGAATGCGAGAGAGAAAGAAATAGACAATGAGACAGAGAGAGAGAGAGAGAAATGTAAGAGCAGGTGAGTAAATAAGATGAAGTCTGTGTAGGAGAGAGAGAGAGAGGTAAAAGTGCAAAAGTGAGAAAGCAAGAGTGTATATATGACAGAAAGGGTGCTTGTATAAAAGAGAGAACAAGTTTGTGAGAGTAAGATAAGAGAGAGAGAGAGAGAGAGAGAGGGAGAGCGGCTGTGCAGGGAAAAGAGAGTTTAGAGGAGGGAGAACGAGAGACATTGAGAGAGAGAGACATTGAGAGAGAGAGTTCTGTGCACTGGTGAGAGCACTCGACTGACGGAACTTGTAGAGCAAAGTGAGAGAGCCTCTTTAGTATTCTGAGCTGAAGCAGCAACTCTCAGATTCTCAGATGATAATCAGCGTCTTCATTTCTCACAGAGACGTCGCTTACAGACCAACTGCAGACCCCGACCTCCCAACGACTGACCGACCGACCGACCGACCCCCCACAACTGATGGGTTGACCCTAACCCCGACCCATCAGTCACATAGGGGAGACCCGTCAATCCAGAGAGTGACAGGTCATGTGACTGACAGATCGCCCACCACAATCTGATGGGTCGCCCCACGCGACTGACAGGCCACACCTCCTTCAACTGACATTCACCCCCTGTAACTGACAGGTCAGGCAATCCAGCTGACGGGTCACCTCCCGCCGCAAGATACCTTCAGCGACTGACAAGTCACCCCCTGTAACTGACTGGTCGACCTATGGGACTGACGGGCCACCCCGCACAACTGACAGGTCACCCCGCACAACTGACGGGTCGCTTTCCGCGAAAAGTGATCTTTAATGACGGACGGGTCACCCCCTGCAACTGAGAGGTTACCCCCTGCAACTGATGGGTCGACCCTCGCGACAAGTTCCCATCCATGACTGATGGGTCACCCCCTGTGACTGACGGGTCACCTCCCGCCGCAAGTCACCTTCAAGGACTGACAAGTCATCCCCTGTAACTGACAGGCCACACCTCCTGCAACTGACATTCACCCCCTGTAACTGACGGGTCAGGCAATCCAGCTGACGGGTCACCTCCCGCCGCTAGATACCTTCAACGACTGACAAGTCACCCCCTATAACTGACGGGTCGACCAATGTGACTGACGGACCACCCCGCACAACTGACGGGTCACTTTCCGCGAAAAGTCACCTTTAATAAGGGACGGGTCACCCCCTACAACTGACAGGTCACCCCGCACAACTGATGGGTCAACCCTCGCGACAAGTTCCCTTCCATGACTTATGGGTCACCCCCTGTGACTGACGGGTCACCTCCCGCCGCAAGTCACCTTCAAGTACTGACATGTCACCCCCTGTAACTGATGGGTCGACCTAAGTGACTGACGGCCACCCCGCACAACTGACGGGTCACTTTCCACGAAAAGTCACCTTTAACGACAGACGGGCCACTCCCTGCAACTGACGGGCCACCCCTCTGTGACTGACGGGTCGACCCCCATGACTGACGGGTCACCCTAACAACTGCCGGGTCCCGCATTAATAAACGGTTGTTATTCCCCGACCCAATTTCCCCTTCAATTCACCAACCCTCTTCTGATTAGAGAGCTGGGGCCTATCCCCGCACTAAACTTTTTTTTATAATTTCTCATCATATCCGCGGTCACCGGGTAAACATACGAAAACAAAACCTGTGGACCGGTCTCTATGACAACTCACAGTTCCTATAGTTCCTCTGAACGCTGCACCAGCCCCTGGCGTTCCACCCCCCGGTCAGCGAGCGTCTGAGGTTCTCCAGCTGGAGCAGCTGGTAATAGCAGGCTGCTTGTAAAAGGTTTTAAAGCGCGCCACATTAAAGCCGCCGCCCATGCACCCGCTAAGCTCACATAAAGCCGCTCGGCTCCATAAACCGCTAAAATCAACAGCAAACACCGAGTTCCGACAACCGGGATGAAAGGAAGCGCCGCAGAGCGCCGACGCGCCCCGATGCCACTGCAGAGGCGCGGAGCGAGCGGATCCGACGCGGACGGAACAGCTCCCCCCTCAGATCAAATTTGACGATTAGTTGTGGGTCCGTTTATCAAACCCTCAGATCGCAGTTCTAATTCGTCCCCGTGGTGCTGACCCGGGTTCCCGCTGATCGTCGAGAAATCGGAGCGATAACGCCGGTTCAACAGGATGTACCGCGTCTCTTTGATGAGGAACCAAAGGACCCAGGTCCCCGCTGTCCACCTGTGATAACGCCGACAAAAGGCGTCTCCATGGGGACGACACAATAGCACGGCGTCGCTCACCAAACACACGGGGCCCGAGCGGACAGCGTCCGCCGCCATGACCTCATACCTATTGTATTGCCCTCTCTCGTCCCACTGCGCGAGAAATGGCCCGAATTACACGAGTGGCTTCGCTGCTTCCTCTGTTCTCCGCAGTACAATGCCTGGAAGCCAGAGTTCTACAGGAACTAAGTCCAGGAACCAGCCAGGGGGCGTTAGATTTCCTCCGACGAGGAACGTTTCTGTTGAACATTCTGAGAACAGGAACGTTCAGGAGCTGGCGTTGTGCGCCGGGGAACCGAATGCGTTCCGCGACCTTGACGTACGAAGAACCGCGGCGCAAAGTGACATGGAACAATCGCCCCCGCGCGGTTACACAATCCCCTCCCATCGCTGGCTGTCCCGCGGCATTGTGGTCACCTCGGTACCACCCGCCGTGCCATCTGCTTCCACCTTATCTGTATAGTTCCTATTATTCCAACACCGAAATAGCAGCGCTAATGGGCCGCCTCTCTGCAGGGGCGGCGCCGCAGCGTGAAGAACAGGGCAGATTTAATCCCCCGCGACTCCTCAGGCCACGCCGCTCGTCTCGCTCCTCACGCCCGTGTGCAGTGGCACCCATTGATCTTCGCCGGTTAGGCCAAGCGACTTGAAATTAGCCCTGAGCGCCAAACCGGGGAACTCAAATGGGGGACAGCAATGAGGACAGAGGTGGAAGGGGGGCACGTCCAGCGGAGGGCGCAATAAAAACAGCTACAGAAAGGAGAGTTATGAACGCTGAGGACGGAGACAAAGGAGAACAAAACACTAATCAGCCTGCACAGGATGTGACCCTGCAGAGGGGCTCCACCCTGCACCTGAGGGGCCCCACGGTGCAGTCGAGAGGGCACCTGCAGCCGAGGGACACAAACCTGCAGCCGAAGGACACAGTCCTGCAGCCGAAGGACACAGTCCTGCAGCCGAGGGACACGGTCCTGCAGCCGAGGGACACAATCCTGCAGCCGAGGGGCTTCACCCTGCAGCCGAGGGACACAAACCTGCAGATGAGGGACACGGTCCTGCAGCCGAGGGACACAATCCTGCAGCCGAGGGGCTTCACCCTGCAGCCGAGGGACACAAACCTGCAGATGAGGGACACGGTCCTGCAGCCGAGGGACACAATCCTGCAGCCGAGGGGCTTCACCCTGCAGCCGAGGGACACAAACC
>JAOUQT010048081.1:0-10891 GCA_025769995.1 Xyliphius kryptos
GCAAGACTTGTATGTGTCATTCCCAAGACGAATTGACGCTGTATTGGCCGCAAAAGGAGGCTCTACACCATACTAATAAATTATTGTGCTCTAAAACCAGGTGTTTCAGTTTCATTGTCTAACCGCTGTACATGCTGTAGTTTTACAATATATTTCTTATATGTCTAACTTCATCATTAAGTTCTAGATCCAAATAAAACAATTCTGAGGCAAAATAAATAAAGACCTGAGGTAAATATTGTCAGCATGGCACAAAAATATTGATATTTAACTATAAACCAAGTCTTATCACCTATCGAATGTGTATTTCCTTTTTTTTTATCAGACATACAAAACTTTAACAGTTTTTATGACATTTACATTTTATTTTTTATTTTTATTGTGTTGATAATTATTTTTTACTATCAAATCCAAAATTCTGAGGTAAAATAATTCAAAATCTGAGGTAAAATAATTCAAAATCGCAGGTAAAATAATTCAAAATCTGAAGTAAAATAATACAAAATCTGAGGTAAAATAATTCAAAAATCTGAGGTAAAATAATTCAAAATTTGAAGTAAAACTGATTAACATGGCAAGATTTAGGTTTAATTTAATATGTTTAATTTGTACATTTCTGATTGTAGTCTTTCTGTTGGAATTATCACCTGTGTAATATCTTAACATGGCACAGATTTTACTACCTTTACTTAACCTTTAAAAAGACTAGATGTAAACACAATTTAGATTATTTTTGGATTGATAGATGTAGTATTGTAAAAATGTATTGATTTGGATTTATAAAGGGATGGATACATGTGTATAGGTGGCGCTATAAACAGATGGATGGAGGGTTGAATAGGTCAGTGAATTTTTGAGTGGATAGACAGTTTAGTGGGTGGCATTATAGATGATGGACAGACTGTTGGCTAGATATCTGAATGAATTATGATGAATTATATTTACTACTTTCTAGATCCAAGTTAGCATGCAGAACCTTTATCAATCTCTCACACACACACACACACACGCACACACATTAACCCTGTTATTTAGCCTACCTTCATGCATTGGTAAACTATATTCATGAAATTAGTGAAAATGTTCGAACTAAAAGTACAAATTTCCATCTAAAGGTTATTTTATAATAGATGCTAATAATAATAAAATAATAATAATATTAACAATGTTAATAATTGGTGGTTTAGGATTGGTTTTAGTTTTGATTGGGAAAACTTATATCAGATAATTTATTTCTAAAATTCGGAGCACTGTTTAACACACTCCTAGACTTGACTTTCTTGAGTTTGTTACAGTTTCCTGTAGTTTATAGTGTGTTAATTTATGTAAAAACATATCAATTATTTTTGGACGTCTTTCCTTTTCAGCATCTCTTTGCATTTAAATAAGACCTTTACACACAACTATACAGCTACTATCTAATAGGTCTTACTCGGTGTCTTGGAGAATTTTCTCTTATACAGTATGCTTCATCTTTCTGCTGTATTATCTGTCTGTGAGCACTAAAACCCTCAGGACCAGCCACTCTACCCATTCTGTCCCATTCTGTGCCCGTTTAGCTGTATCAGACTGTCTGGGCCTGTCTAGGTCACAGCAAAGGATCATACTGTGGATCTTTTGTAGAAAGTGAAAACCAGGTCTCAGTGTACTTTTATTTTCTTTGCACTTTGAGGCTCACTTCATGTTCTAGTCTTAACACATGAGCCCGGAGTTCATGACAGCTTGACCAGAAGTCCTCTTTTTCCTGGACATGAGCTCTTTTGTTGGCTTAAAATATAGATATTCCCAGAACGGTCTGGGGTTTTAGCTTGGGGAACAAACAGGAACTAGTTATTTCTGTTAATTATGTATTCATATGGGTTCCTTATATACAGTGTGTATGTATTCTGTGAAATATATATATATATATATACACACACACACACACACAAACTTAGCGGTCACTTTTTAGGTACATTTATTCAAGGCATATCTAGTAAGCTAATCACATGGCCTGAACTCAAGTCTTGTAGAGGTGGCCACTACAACAGGCTGAAGTACAAACTGGTCATCAGAATGGTGAATAAAGGTGATTTAAGTGACCTCGAACATGGCATGGTTGTTGGAGCCAGATGGGCTAGTTGGTCTCATTAATGTAAAACTAATGTGAGGCAAAATTTGGATAGCAGTGGATATGTCCTCACAGCAGCAATGCATAATTTATTATGAAAACATAGCACACCTTTTTGAAAGTTAGGCACAAAACACAGGAACAGCTAGGTAAATTGGAAATGCTAAATTGTCATTAACTTGTGTATGATATAAGACTTGTGTATGAGTACTACTGTGTTCCTGTCATTAAAATAGACACCGGTGCTGAGGATTATGTTAAAACAATAAATAAATAAATAAATATAGTCTCCAAAGTGTTTACGTTATTTAGATTTAGGTAAAAGAAATAACACCCTTGTTTCTGAGTCCCAAATGACCTATTTTTATGACCTTAAAATTATACAGTGTTTTGATTAAAAAAAATACAGATGTCACATGACTTCTCGCGGCCAATGAGGCAACCTGTGATTATAAACCATGTGACCTTTTCGAGTACTGGCCATAAATGTATATTTTTAATATCATTTTAGGTGAAATGTTTTATTAATAACTTTTCTAAATGTTATGAAAAAGCAGTAAGTTGCTTTCAGTGTCTACAGTTTGCATTGTCTAAATAAGGAAGAAGGAGTGTCTCATAACCAGCCATTAATAGATAATAATAATTTTCTCCCGCGTGACATTTTGTAGAAAAATGACCAAAAAATATGTTTTTTTCTGACCTCTTACCTCATTTTAGAAAGCAATGGTTCCGGAACTAAAACATAAATATTAAAAAAATGTATCTTTGACTTTTTGACCATGCTCATTTTTTATAAAGAAATATATCATTGTAACCAGAGGTATTTTTTGTGCCATTTTGGGTATGTATTTTTATGAAGTCGGTACAAACTGTTTTTATAGTTCCACAAACTACTTTTCCATCCAAACATTAAATGTTACCCAAAAATGTTTCTAAAGAAAGCAGTAAAAAACGCAAAGCCATAGAAGAAAGTGTGAAAGCCAAAGTCTCCAGAAGAGCTGTATCAGATGACACTACCAGCTGAAATAAGTCTTAGGAAATTGAAAAGACAAACAGAAAGGTTGAGAACACTTTTAATATAATGAGTATGTTAATACATAAACATGAGCATGGGGACAACATCACGTTTATACAAGTTATTTTATCCTATTTTATTTCCATACCTTATGCATTAACCTGAAATTGGCACATTTCCAGATTCTCAGTTAATGGTGGACGACATTGAGTGTCTATCAGAACGATAGAGATCTGCCATAGATATAAAAGTGAAAGTGATACATTTTTTGCTACTATGCTTGCACACAGCGGAATTGGTCCTCTGCATTTAAACCATCCGTGAAGTGAGCACATGTGCCTGGAGCAGTGAGCAGCCAGCACAGCGCATGGGGAGCAACTGGGGGTTAGGTGCCTTGCCCAAAGGCACTTCAGCCATGACTTGTCGGTAATTGGAATCGAACCAGGGACCTTTCGGTCGCAAGGCTGGTTTCTTAACCACAAGCCTACGAATGAAGATATGCCGAAGCCTACCGAATGCTTATGTTAATAGGAAATGAACACTAAAATACATTCACATATTATTTAGGTGTGTTGTTCGAATGGGAGAGTCGGGGTGAAGTGAGCCTGTATAAAGCTAAGAGATACTGGAACGATGTGTACAAAGTTTCTCATTGCCTTAATGTACTCTGACCCAATTGCAGCCTGATTAAATTGTAGAGTGACCGTACACACTTTTTACTGTGTCATTCCTCTAATTCACTCCATTCATTTTTTTGGTGAGACAAAATATCAAAGTCACACTACAACACACACTAGCGAGATGCCAGTTTTTTAGTGCCGTCACCACACAGCAAGAAGGACCCGGGTTTGATCACTGGATGGAGCGATCTGGAAAATTTAAATGTGATGATAGCACGTTCTCCTGTTTTTTTGCATGGGCTTTCTCCAGATGCTCCAGTTTCCTCTTATATTCCAAAGACATGTGCATTTGCATGAAGGTATGCACTGAATAAAGGTATGCACTGGCACAACATACATTCACAGTTTCTGCAGGAGCTGCATTTTCTAGTAACTATTATTATTATGTCTACTATAATGGGAGCTCAGCTTCAGGTCCGTCCTCCAAAAGGCTCAACAGAGGACGTACATCTTGGGCAAACTGAGAATATATGGTGTACCATAGGTGCTGATGAGGCAGTTCTGTCTACAAAAGAAGACCAAAACAGACTGCAGAGAACAAATAGAACTCTGCCCATCCTTCAGGATTTGTACATTTCAAGAACCAGGAAACCGGCAGAGAAAATCATCACAGACTCCTTTAACACTGAAAATTGTTTATTTCAGCTCCAATTATTTATTAGTGTATATAAATACACTATAATGCACACTGCATCTTAGTATACTGTATATTCTGTAAATTACACAGAATATTTCTTTATTTCTACATAAATAAAACCTAAAACCAGATCAGATTTTCACATATGATCTAAAAGTAGCTAAAGATAACCCAGTTAAACACATGAGACTTTTTATGCATTGAGAAGAACGATCCAATATTACATATTTATGAGTGCCAAAGGTATGTGAATCTCTAGGATTAGCAGTAATTTGAGGGTGTCGGGTGTTTTCAATCAATGTGATGACAATCAGGTTTGAGTGGGCTTCCCATCTTTGTGGAAGTCTATCATGGCACAAAGAAATGAGATTCTTGAGGTCCTTCGAAAAAGAGTTGTTAATGCTGATCAGACTAGAAAAGTATACAAAACCATTTTTAAATAGTTCGGACTCCACCAATCCACAGATTAGGTCATTATCCATTAGGTAATTTTGATGTTCATGAGTCCATTATCAGGATAACAACAGTGGTGTGCATGGCAGGGTTGCAAGGAGAAACCACTGCTCTCTAAAATGAACATTGCTACTCATCTGTGGTTTACTAAAAATTATGTGGTCAAGCCAGAAGTCTATTGGAAGAATGTTTTGGGGAGGACTGAGACCAAAATATAACTTTTGGATGAAAATTTTATATATGGAGAAAGGAAAACACTGCATTACAGCGTAAGAACCCAAACCCATTTGTGAAACGTGGTGGTTTTATCATGGTTTGGGCCTGTTTTGCTGCATCTGGACCAGGACGGCTTACCATCATTGATGAAACAATTAATTCTGAATTATATCAGAGTATTCTGAAAATGTCAGGACATCTGTTCATGAACTGAAGGTGGGTCATGCAGCAAGACGATGACCTTAAGCACACAAGTGCTTAAAAATGGTTAAAGAAGAATAAAGTCAAATATTTATTTGCTGCTATTGCTTTACAGGGTAGTCACACCAGATACTGACAACAAGGGTTCACATACATTTGCCACTAACAAATATTTTGTCTTATTTGCTTAACTGTGTTTCTCTGTGTTTAGGACTTGTGTGATATTTCAGGTCATTTTTATGCAGAAATATAGGAAATTCTAAAGGGTTCAACTTTCAAGCACCACTGTATATCTGTACTAGTGAGACACCATCAACCGGAAACAAATGACGTGTGTGTGTAAACATAAATCTGATTCTAATATAACAAACCTAAGCTAAAACATTTGGATCGGGGTCTGGGTGTTGAGGTCTCCAAAAGATTGCTGTTAATATAGACATTATATAGTCTTTATCCTGTCTATTACAATGCTCTGCCCTGCACATTAAAACAAATGTGAACAGCGGCTAGCTAAAGTGCAAACATTCATGTGTGCATAGCTTCAGCGCCTCACCACTATGGCTGCTAGGGATTAGCAGGCTATAATATATAGTGTTTAAATGCCTGAATTTTGAGTGCTGCTTTTGTCAGAATGTATTTGCAGCAGTGCAATTAGACAATTGTTGGACAACTGTTAGTGTTGACCCAGTTCTGGTGCTGCTCTGTTTAATTTGTAAAGGATCTGAAAGGTTGTCCATTTATATCAGTGCTGAGGTATCAGATAGAATGTCCTATTAACACTACACATATTTGCATTCATGTTAACTTTAAAAGCGATTTATATTATTTTTAATAGTAATGTTGTGTATATATCCTTATGACAGGTGTTAATTTATGCTTGGGGTGTTCCGATTTATCACTGAGGCTGATGTCATGAATATCTCTAAGCATCTAATACATTAAAGACACATATGAAGCTACTCGTCCCTTATTGCTATCACTGTAATTTGATTCAAGCAATACAATTTAAGAGCAAGGAATATGATGCTATGCCACTGAATAAGGTACAGGACAAAACTCTAACTCGCGAGATGCTTGATTTGATTTTGGGATGAGCATGTGCCTAGGAGAAACTGAAACAGTCATAATAGAATATTATTGGTCTCAGTTTTAAATAATAAGGACATAGAGCCTACAATTATATTTAAATAAACAGTTTTTACAGATGCAAATAAGTTAGGAATGATGCATCTCTGAATTGAATACAAGGTACATTTTATTTAAAAGCCCTGCATTGTGAAATTTTACACCGGTGATCTGAAATGTATCATCCTTATACATATGAGTTTTCTATAAGGAATATATACAATAACTATAGAATGTATTTGTCACATATATTTAAAATAATTCCCTTTTTTTGCATAGCCCAGCTTATTAGGAAGGGTTAGGAGTGTATTGCACCCCGGAGCAGAGAGGGTTACATGCTTTGTTTAGGTGGCGTCTTTGTTGTTCTGGGATTTAAATCCCTGATATTCTGACCAATAACCCACTTGCCATACACCATCCTCGCCTCTTTGATCAACCACATATGAGAGCTGGATGGTTACTGCACTTTTGGTACACCTGCAGCTATTGCACGGGCATTACACACCCAGGCTCCATATATCGATCAAAGTCACTCAACTTGCTCCGTAGATGGTATTCATTGTAAAGTGTAGTACCTATAGTAACAGTGTATGAGGGTAGTGAATTATTTCATTAATTACAGATAATTTACATTTTTATTAATTGAATCATTAATTTTCAGTAACAACACATCCCATTGTGCTCTATTCATTACCTGTTGCCTTGGTAACAGGTATTATTCTATGTGGCACTACACTTGCATATTAATCAAGACTTTTTTGTTATCTCTATATCTATAAAAATAGTTATTGTTGCTGATACAGCACCTCAGCTCACAGTAGATGTGGAACAGTGCTTAATTTTACAGCTATAAGTGCAGAATCCATCACAGTCTATGTCTTTTATGCCTACAGTAGGCTGATTCTGGAGCAATATAAATCAAAAGGTCTGACTGTTCAAATAACACTGAATAAATACTAAATTAGGAACACCTGCAATGTCATGTCATGCACTGTCATTGCCTCACAGTGGTTGGCTGCACGCTAATGATGATGAAAATGAGAAAGTAATAAACCTCTCGATACCCACCCTGTCTCACACTGTGATTACTGTGGACCCTTTTATCCTCTGTGGCGCGTGATCCAGTATAGAATTATTGTGTTTTGTATCTATTACTGCACTGAGGCTCTGATAAATAAACTGATCAAGCATCACAATCTCTGGTCAGCCCTGCAGTCAAATCAAAATTGTGTTCATTGTGGAAAATCATGGATTTATTAAACATTCTGCAGCCCACACTTCCGGTTCACACTTTTACAGTACCAGGGCATACGGCGTAAAACATTTGCCAAAAAATAAAATACGTGTTATTGAATGTTCCTTTATACGAGATTGGTCGCAGCCTGGGTTAACACGACTGCCACCAGTACTGGTGGCAAACAGTGTACTGGTGGAAATTGGGCTACTGTTTGTCAAGACGAGGAGGGAAGCATGTAAGGAGACAAAGAGAGAACAGGAGAGTCAAGAGTGTAGGACTGAAGGTAGCAAACCTGAATTTAGGGACGATGACAGGAAAAGGTAGAGAACTGACTGACAAGATTGTGGGAAGAAAGGTGGATATTTTGTGTGTGCAGGAGATAAAGTGGAAGGGTAGCAAGGCTTGAATCATTGGTGCAGGTGTTAAACTGTTCTATTATGATGTGGATAGGAAAAGAAATAGAGTTGGGGTGGTCCTGAAGGAGGACTATGTAAAGAGTGTTGTTGAGGTGAAAAGGGTGTCAGATAGGGTGATGAGTTTGAAGTTAGAAATTGAAGGTGTAATAGTGAATGTTGTCAGTGGCTATGCACCACACGTTGGCTGTGAGTTGGATGAGAAAGAGAGATTCTGGAGGGAGATAGATGTAGTAGTATAGAGCATTACCAAAGAGGAGAGAGTGGTGATTGGTGCAGAAGTCAATAGGCATGTTTTAATGGGCATAAGGATAGGACTCTAGAAGGACAGATGGTGGTGGATTATGTAAAGAGGAGTTCAAAAAGGAGTTGAGAAAGGCTTTGGGTTGTAGCAAAAAGCTTCCAAATCACTGGGTAGCAGCAGCAACAGTAATTAGACAGACAAGCAGGAAGGTACTTGGTGTGTCATCTGGACAGATCAAAGACAGCAAGAAACCTGGTGGTGGAACAAGGAACTGCAGGAGGTTATTAATAGGAAGAGGTTAGCAAATAATAAAAGGGACTAGGAAAGAAATGAAGAGAGTAAGCAGGAGTATAAAAAGATAAAGCGTAGGACAAAGAGGAGGGTAGCAAAGGCCAAGCAGAAGGCCTATGATGAGTTGTACAAGATGTTAGACAGTAAGATAGGATAGAAGGAGTTAGGAGGCAGAGAGATAGAGCAGGAAAGGATGTGCAACATGTCATAAGGATAGAAATAGAAATGTACTGACAGGTGAGGTGAGGGAAAGATGGAAGGAGTATTTTGAGGAGCTGATGAATGAAGATAATGACAGGAAAAGAAGAGTGGGAGTTATAGAAATAGTGGAACAGGATATAGTAAAGATTAGCAAGGATGAAGTGAGGAAAGCTTTGAAAAGGATGAAGAGGGGAAAAGCAGTCGGACCTGGTGGTGACTGTAGATGTGTGAAAATGTATAGGGGATGGGATTGTCGTTTTTTACTAGATTATTCAATAAGATTTTTGATAGTGAATTGATGCCTGAGAAATGGAGTGAAAGTGTACTTGTACCGATTTATAAGAACAAGGGTGATGTGCAGAGTTGTAGCAATTACATGGGCATAAAGTTAATGGGTCACACAATGAATATTTAGGAGAGAATTGTTGAAGCTAGGCTTAAAAGTGTCAGGAGTAATGTGTGACAAAAGTGTTGCAGAAAAAATTAAAGGAAAGGTTTATAAGAGAGTAGTGAGACCTTGTTGTATGGTTTGGAGACAGTGGCAGTGACTAAGAGACAGGAAGCAGAATTGGAGGTGGCAGAGCTTAAGGTGCTGTGGTTCTCATTAGGAGTGACCAGTATGGACAGCGAGAAGCCGAAAGAAGAAGAAGAAGAACTCAAAGGTCACGCAGAGAGTGGCCGGCCATGAATGCGAGCATGGAACTAGCGAAGTCTCTGTATTTCCTTAGTTTTAGTTTTATAATTTTATATATTTGCTGTTTATAAATTATATTAAGCCTTAAATGTCTGGATACATTTACTGAGAAAAAAATACATATAGTGTGCATGAAATTATATTACTAATAGCAGCAATGTCTATTGTTTTAAATAATAACATTCATCTCCAGGGTCTTGCCTGTAAGAAATCTCAAATTAAACAATGTTTAAAAGCTCATACATTTACTGCTTAGTGGTGATTTGTGATTGTGTCATGCATGTCTTTTCTAGGCTTTCCCTTGTATCTCCACTGGAGTTTATGGTGAGTATCAAAATTCCAACCAATCTCAGTTGATTAAATCAAATGTTATCCACTTTATATATAAATGTATGATGCTCATTCTATAATACAATTTGATTTTACAAATAATGGTGTTATACCAATTAAAATGCTTACTTCTGGTGTCCGGTAAGGCTGGCTGGTTTTTCGCATACCTCTACAAAAATTTTTCAGCTCCGGATGAAGTTTTTACAGAGTGTGAATATGTATGTTCGGGGCGCAGCCTGTGGACTATTGCTTCTTTCACTTTGTGTTCGGAGGAATGTACACCAGTGTACTTGTCAGCTCTAAACATCATCTGTGGTTGAGTTCGACTTTTCGGCAGTTTGTTTTGCTCCAACGCATCAAGGACTGTTCGCCAACTTGTCCCCCTCTCTGATATAAGAAATTGTTACACGGGTTGTTGACCAACTCTGTCCATACTGCTGTCAATGCTGCAAGCCCTATCTCTGCTTCCGGTACTGATGCTGCTTTTTCTCTCTCTCTCTCTTAGATTGTGAAAGGTGCTTGATAAGTTGAAATTATTATTATTATTCCACTAATAGCCCTGCTCCATTTGGATTTCCAGCTAATATCCACGGGGGATTTTTGTAGCGGAATTGTAAGCCAATCCTTTTTGATGATAATATTGCACTCTGTGATGCCCGTGGTTTTTCATTAACTGTGCTTATAATAAAGAATTTGTTCGTCATGATCAGAGATCTGCTGCTGTTTTAAGGCAAGAGCACATTTCTTTATAGAATGTTGTCATTGAATATCAGTTGTAGTACCATGTGGTCTTTTGTAGATTAACAAAGGATATAGATGGAGAGATTAAGAGAGATTGATTGAGTGAGTATGTCAGTGTGGTTGTAATTTGTGTGCCATAATTTAAATAAGATCCCACACATATACAGGAGTTAGACAATGAAACTGAAACATCTGTCATTTTAGTGTAGGAGGTTTCATGGCTAAATGGGACAAGACTGGTGGCCAATCTTCATTAATTGCACATTGCACCAGTAAGAGCAGAGTGTGAAGGTTCAATTAACA
>JAOUQT010048090.1:0-10891 GCA_025769995.1 Xyliphius kryptos
ATAAGTTAAATCTTCTTCTGGTGATCTAAACATCATGATCTAGAAGCACAGCAATACTATTATTAATAAACACTTTAGATTTAGTAAGACAATAACTGTGTTAAAGGTAAGATAAGATAATCTTTTAAACAAAACTTAACTTTAGTGAAGCTATACTATACTAAATTTATAATTAGTGCATTATACAATGTACAATATAGTACAATAACTATACTTAAAATATTATCTAGATCGTACATAATCATTAGTAATAAACACTAAAAACGAGCAGGTAGTAATAGCTTGTTCTACATTCTACAGCAGCAACATCATTATTAAACCTTGTATTGCAACTGGTATGACATCAGAATCTAAATCCTACAGCTGAATCATTAGTAATAAATACTACAATAAAGCTGACACTAACATCATGATCTAGGACCCACAGCAATACAATATTAATAAATACTTGGAGGTGATTTTAAAATCATAAAATCATTTACTAGATCATAGAGCAAAATGCTTCTTAATACTGTAACAAAGCTGGTAATAATATCATGATCTGAATTCTAAGGCTGAATCACAAGTAATAAATACTACAATAATAACATCATGATCTAGAACTTACAGCAATACAAATAAACACTTGGTGCTAAAATTCTAATATAAATCAGCCAGAAAAATCATTTATAACACCATAATAAAGCCAGTATTAATATTATGGATCATACCACAGCAGCTTCATCAATAAACCCTGAAAAGGATATTTTACTAACATCATAATCTACATCATACAGCTTCACCCTTTTTGATAAACATTGTAATTAATAGTGTATAATCCCATTTTATATACCAATATCTGCACCTGCAGGATCACAAGTATTACATTACCACGCCCATGTGGACTAATCCTGTCACAACAAGATAATCAAATTAAAATTCTTGATGAAGAAAGGTGTTCTAACATTTAAAATGTAATCTGCACATTTAGAAGAACCCAGGAGCCAGTGAGCTCAGACATGCTAATGGAAATGCTGCATGCATGAAGCACTTACACACAGAACTCGTTCTATTTAAACCTGTAATCTTAGTTTAATATCCAGCTTCATTTTGACATGATTTAATCCTCAGTTCTACCTCTGCTCCTGTCCTCAAACTGCACTCCAAGGTGTAATGAAACCAGTCAACGGCAGCGGACAGACGGAGAGGACGATGGTATTACTTGTCCGCCATTGCCACTTCACAACGACCGCAAAGAAAGGCAATTAATGTTTTTTTTTTCGTAAGTTAATTGATTTCTAGATTGCCATTGTATACATTTTCTTCCGCTTTACGTGTATCCGTTTCCGGAAACACGTAGCGTGTCCAATATTCTGGGATTTGTAGTCATTACTCGTCAAATTACTACAAGATATATAAAGAAACTAAAACATATGTATTATGTAACAACGTATGCAAGTCCGTTTCAATGACTTAAAAAGTAAACATTTATTCATGGATTGTTGGCTAACAACAACTTTAAATAATTTAAATATGAAGAACTACATCATTTATTTTTCAGTGTTTTTGTTTGGAAAAATAAGAAAAGTATTAATATTTTACAAAAACAACATTAATTATTGTTGCTTTTTTTTGATAATAATACTACTATTAAAAATAATAATAATAATAATAATTTCTTATCTTTCGCCTAATCCTCTAAGAGAGGTCCCTCAAGCCCATCCGGGGGAGAACGTTGGGGGCTGGGCAGATACACACAGGACAAGGCACCAATCCATCATTGGGCACACTCGCTCACAAAGACACAAACACACACTATATGGGGCAATTTGGAGCATTTCATTTAACTTGAATCCATGTTTTTCGACTGTGGAAGGAAACCGGAGAACCTATGCAGACAAAGGAAAAACATGGAAACTCCATCCAGATCAAGATTCGAACCGGGTATCCCAGCCACCCCATAATAATAATAATAAAGCATTTTATCCAAAGTAAATTACTTTAAAAAACTTGCTTTAAAGTTTCTGAAACCAGCCCAGAGACACAAAAAGCAGCACCTTGTGCAGTCTATCACAAGGCACAGTGTTGGGTATCTAACATACCTACTACTCACCATCTAATGTTTCTGGCTTGATGGAAACCCCCACAGATGTGAGGAAAACACCCCTCCATTGGAATCAAACCCAGGACACTGCATGCGAAGAAATGAGAACACTTCTTTATTGCTAGTATATTATACAATGACATTAACAGCAATAATAATAACCATATCTTTATAAAAGCATTATTATTTTATTATAACTAATGAAGATCCCTATTTTGATATTTGATATTTTCATTTATTTATAGTCCCATATTCAATGTCCTAGCTGTCCTTCTGCTTTCTGTCTGTACTCTAAAGGGAATCTCCTCCGTAACGTCACATCTTTTTGACCTTTTAAGCAGAATCATGATTACCACTGATAAAGCTGGTATTATTATCTGTTTTGAATAAATGGTCGCACTGTGGCTTAGTTTTTAGTACGTTCGCTTCTCACCGCTGGGGATTCCAGGTTTGAATCCCACTCTGGGTGGTTTCCATGTCCTCCCTGTGTCTGTGTGGGTTTCCTCCGGGTTCTCTGGTTTACATTTACATTTGGTCATGTAGTAGACACTTTTATCCAAAGCAACTTACAAGAATGCTACTCAATTGTTGGGGTCAGAACACAGGGTTACATACAGAATCTCTGGAGCAATGAGGGTTGAGGGCCTTTTGCTAAAGGACTCACATTGGTAACATGATTTGAACCCACAAACCTTAGATAGCTAGCCAAAAAAAAACAATTCCAAAAACATGGATTCAAGGTAAATTGAATGCTCCAAATCCCTACATATAGTGTGTGTGTGGATGTGAGTGAGTGTGCCCAGCGATAGGTTGGCACCCTGTTCTAGGTGTATCTGCCCAGCGCCCGAGATGTTCTCCCCTGGATGGGCATGGGGAAGCCCCCCGTAATTTACCCTCGTAAGGGATTAAGCGGAAGATGACGATCTGTACTGACGGTCTGTCGTCTTTTACAGCAGTGGGCGGAGCTTTGTCTTGACTGGTTAGTGGGCGGAACTAGTGGAGTGTCTTCTCAGCAGCAACAAGATAAACGCGGCGAATGAAAGGTAAGGACCGAATTTCTTTTCATCTTCCTCCGTATATCTGCAAACAGCATTTGTTTTATCACATTATCTTAATCCTGAACATATTAATTGGACGCGGCCGCATTCATTCAGAAGGAACAGCAGGATATGTAGCCTAATAACCTTGCCACTCCCTGCAGTGCGGTGATGCCCGCAACAGAGTCAGTGATTAATAATGGAAAACGCACTCGTGTAATCATTCACAGGTTTCCTGATGCCGGGCAAATGTTTGTCGACGCCGCTGGTTTCATGCTGTATTGTGCTCGTCCTGCAGTCAGAGTGCCAGTGCTAGCTAACATAGTGGCAGCAGGGAAAGCCAGTGCAATTATTGATGAGGCAGCACAGACAAGCAGCCAGGGTTCTGGTAATAAAGCTCTGCTTGCTAACGCAGCGTCCAGCCATCACCTGAACCGATGAGATAATGTCTCATCTGAATGACTTCCACTGTCTAACTGCTTTATCTACTATAATCCACTCACACAGGCCGGTTTGAGACACATCATTAGTATCCTAATGAAAGTATTATAGTTTTGAAGCTTCTTGTACAGTAGACCATTCACTTTACTTTACTTAACCAGTTACCCAGAATAAAGTACATAATTGGTGTTGACTAATTATGGCAACATGCAAGAAACTTTCCCTCAACTCTATTCATTCATTCATTCATTCATTTATTATCTTCTGCTTAATCCTTGTGGGTGGGTCGCGGGTGGGTTCCCCATGCCCATCCAGGGATGAACGTTTTGGGCACTGGGCAGATACTCCCAGGACAGGCCGCCAATCTATTGTTGTACACACACTGCCTTACACAGTCACACACACACAAATGCACACTATATAGGAGCAACATTCAATTTACTTTAAAACCATGTTTTTAGACTGTGGGAGGAAATCGGAGAACCCGGAGGAAACCCACTCGGACATGGGGAGAACATGGGGAGAACATGGAAACTCCACCCAGATCGGCATGCTAACTACTAAGCCACCGTGCCACCCTACTTTATTTATATACCACTTTAAAAACAACAAAGTGGTCTACACTGTTTATGATGAAACAAAACTATAACACATTTTAGAAACAGTATAAGCAATAAAACAAACAAAATAAAATAAAACTAATCAAACCCAAAGTAAGATCATGTTGAGTAGTTTTAAAAGTGGACAGTGAAGAGGCCTGTTTAATATATTGGGGAAGGCTGTTTCAAAGATTAAGAGCCGCAATCAAAAAGGCTTGATCTACTAAGAGCTTGAATTTAGACCTTGGCAACAAATTTTATAACAAAGTGCCATACATTGCTAAAGATAAAAGAAAACTATAAAACATTTTAGGAACAATAAACATTTTAAAAAATACAATAAATAAAATTAAACAAAACCTATCAAACCCAAAGTAAAACCACTGTCAGTTAAAATAAAAGAAGCATGAATTGAACTCAAAAAAGCATAGGCAGCTAGTGAAGGGAGGCCAGAATAAGAGTTATGTGCCCTCTTTTACATGATCCAGTTTGAAGCCAGGCAGCAGCGTTCTGAAGCACTATACACATACATTTACAGAAGTTAAATAAAACTTCTGTAAATGGTGTTATACAAAGGGAATGGGCATCACAGTGATGATTGATTTACTATTTAATGGATACAGGAATTGCACATTGTAAACAATAATATTGATAGTATTACATTTTGCATTGTAAACAATGTTATCAATAATATTAAATGTTGCACATTGGATTGTGGAGATATTTTCAGTATCGGACTTTAAATATTGCACATTAAATAGTATATAACATAAAATATTGCACACTATAATAAAGTCTGTAATAAATTGTAATTCTTATTAGCAAATAATCTGGTCATAACATTAATAATGATTAGGAACCTTTATGTATATCTAATCACTTTTCCTTAAATGGTAAATGTTGTAAAATAAGTGTTGTTTCTTACAATTTTAGTAACTTTTTAATCTGTTAATAAGTATTTGAAGCATATTTCCCTTAGTGTGTTTTACAGCGAAACCCAATCTCATTAATCAATGTCTTGTTAAATACAACTGATTTATTTGAATCAATTTGAAGTCATTCAACAGTACTCTTATAGACCACTTTAAATAAAGCAATAAAGTTTTTTCTTTTAAAGTCAGGAGCTTTTGACATATATATTTTTTGACAAGTATGCATCAGACAACTTCTGGTTATTATTTTTGGTACTCCTAGGTGTTTGCAATGTGATTTTATAAGAATAATACTTTATATTCTTTAAATAGGCTTTAAACCTTCCAGATCTATTCTAAAAACACAGCCAACTATGTTAAAGGTTGATCTATTGTCTCAGTAGCTGATTGTGAAATAGGAATTTTATGTGCCTTTAGGGTCCTGTAAATTTCAGCGTGGTTGCAGTTATCCTGACTAAGACCAGCTAAGTGGTTTCTGACAGCAACCCCCTCAAACACAACCAATGCATGCTAACTTTTTAGATTTACAGCTGTGTTGGTTTAAGGTTAATCAGTGTTACACCTGTATACTTATTTTAATTTTCAAAAAATATTTTTTAATAGTTATAATTATTATATTTTAATAGTGATGGGCATAGAATTAAATTCATCTATGATTCTGCAAAAAAATAGGTCAATTGCAGTTCATTATTATATGTTTATATGTATAACATTTTAAAATGTTAAGTAAAATACAAAGCCACTAAAACAGGAGTAAAAAGAGGAGGGCAACCTTATTTCTGTGTGATAATTTGCTAGTTTTGGAGCAGATTGTTTACTATATGACTCCGAAGACTGCATAACTTTTTACCTGAAGATATCAGTCACTCTGTTATTCCATCCATCTGTCCATCCATCCATCCATCCATCCACTTACTCGGAAAGGACCAGTAATGGACCAGTTTCAGAAAGTATTTAATGACTTGTTAGTGTAAATGTTTGGTTTGCAAACACACCTCCAGCATTATTTGAAAAGCATTTATAATTTTTGCACTATATAAGTGTAAGGGCTTAGAAACTATTAGTCTGTACTCTATTTGTAATGTCTAGTACTATTGTCTAGATACTGTCTGGGGGATTGATAAAAAAAAGGCTGATGAGTTTATGTTGAGTATATGATACTGTTATTCGATACTGACATTCACAGTTACCAAGTCTCTCATAGAGATGCTTTGCTGAGCGTGAGCTGTGCACGTTGTGACATTACAAATGTTAAAAGTTGTGTCTCTTGTTTAAGATATGGTGTCGAGAAAAATTTCTGCTAATATTTACAGCGGCTGGATTAAAAAAAAAATTTGTAAAGATTTAGTGGACATCATGGCGATTTAGGCTAGAACTGACTTTAAGGTTTGGAGTTAATGTTTAGTATTTTATTCATTTACAAAGTGGATTTACAAGGCAATAAGACATAAGAACTGCTCCCATCACTACAACTGCTTTAAGGTAAATAAGGGTCATATGTTGCTAAGAGGGAAAGTCTCACAAGACTGAGCTATGTTGTTTTGTAAAATCAACCCCTCCTTTATAAAATATACCCAATATAAAAAATATTTAGCATACTTTTTCTGTGTAAAGTTTATCATGTACCTTTATTTTTTTGCCAGTTGTTTATTTATGCACACTCAAGAAATACATGAAATAATTAAATTCTCATATTCTTATTCTTACTTCATTATACTTACATTTCTACATTTTTGGCTTTTCCTGAACAGACATTATTTTAGACAGCAGCACAGCTACTATAAGGGTTTTTGATTAATTAGCTTACATTAAAAATATATTATATCTTATTTATTCTTTTTGTTATAGAAATATTTAAAATTTATCCTGATTTCCCAACATAACATAATCACGATATTATTATTATTATTATTAATAATAATAATAATAATGGAAAATACTAAGATTTGTTGGCTTCCTATTGCATTCCCAGTCACTTAAAATAGAATAAGAACGTTTCCGACGCTGGGCAGATGCACCCAGGACAGGATGCCAATCTATCGCTGGGCACACACTTCCTCACTCAAGAACATGGAGAGTCCACCAAGATTAGGATTCGAACTGAGAAACCCCCAGTGCTGAGAGGCTATTTTGCTAACCACTAAGCCACCTGATTAACATATTTCAGTAAATGTTTTTTTTTTAAATGTGAATGACCTGTTAAGAGTCTGATTCTTGAATCATATTATTTCATTAGCTCTCGTGTACAGGTAGAGTTTTTTTTTTTGTTTTGTTTTTTACATCTGACTTGCTAACATTCCACTGTTATACTTTTTTCCAGGATAACCTGTATTGACCGAAAAGCTGTTGGCCATGTGCTGAAATCAGGAGATACACAGAGTTCACAATGACCATATTTAAAATAAAAGAAGAAAGTAAATGATGACCTCCAGAAAATGATTGCCTTACGGACCTCTGTGTCCCAGTACCTTCTTCACTTTATCTTGAGCCATGAAGGTTTTGTTCTCACACACATAGGAAGGACCTTATTAACTCATGTTGGGTTGGTTGGACTTTGACATCTTCTACCATGAAGCGACCCAAGCAGCAGTCCCAACCGTTTAGTTTCCTCAGTTTTTTTAGCCGTAAACCCAAATCAGACTCGAAGAACGAGAAACCCGCTACGGCTGTAAGTCGAGATGAAGTAGTCATCACTCTTACACCCAACGAGCCGGAGCCTCCACAGAAGGTAGGAAAGATATTGGGTTTAGTTTAAAATGTGAAAAACAACTCAGTTGGGTGTATGGTTTATGTAGTAGCCAACATAAATTTAGTCTTAGCACTACCTTTTAACCAACTTTTATTAAGCCTAATATTACATTTGAGACGGGTAAATTGGGCTGGTAATGCAAATCTGTTTTACTGACCGTATATTTTATTCTATGCCAAACAGACCAACAGATATAGTAACAATGTCATGGCTGTAACTAAAAAAGGTTTAACTGAATGGTCAAACTGGAGATTTGGTAACCACAATTCAGACAGCATTAATATATCGATTGAACTTTTAGAAGATTTTTGGATTGGTGTTTTGCTAAATACGAATGCAGTAAATTTCTTTAAGTGGGCTTTTTCTATGGGCAAAAAAATCCCCATTTTTTCCAATTTATTATTCCCTCTGTTTATATTCTCATTAGTTTAGCTCAAACCTGACGTCAGACTCATCTGCACAGGTTTAGTACTGTGTTTTGATACCATTATTATTTTATCTTTTTTTATTTTTTTACCTAAGGCTTGTATATCAGTGGTATGAGTTAACAACCTCATCTGTCCTCTGGCCTTAACAACATTGTATTTACTTAGAATTATTGTATGGGTCATCTGCTGCTGCCTGGCAACACTGGGTTTTAACTCCTCAGTTTACTCCTGCTGCATCAATGCACATGTACACAATAAATGTGTTGCACATACACACACATTATCATTTTATGTTTATAGTGAGTATGAGGAATGAATCCCTTAAAGATTCAGAACAGATTCTGTGATCTGCATTTGCTTTGTTGTCATGGAAATCACTACGTACGTTTATACCAGGAGCCAAACATTAGACAAATGTAATCATTGCTCATGCCCTCTAAACTGGTTTTGGGTGCCATACAACTATACAACAGAAAGTGCTATAATGCATGTGCTAAGTACTTTACATTTACTTAAGCATTGTACTTAAGGACAATAATTAGGTATGTGTACCTTTTAAAATATTTCTATTCGCTGCCACCCCATATTTCCATTATAACTATATTATTTTTACAGATGTGGATTTTTGTTAAATTTTTATCTATTTTATATTTTAAATGAAGAAAAAACACATTTAAAAGCTTAAGCCAGTGGTTTTCCACATGGTGACTTTCGATGGCTTACAAAAATCAGATATGTTTTTTGGTGAGCAGAGGGTGGCACAGTGGTGCTGCGGTTAGGACTTTATCACCCAATTCCCCATTTTCATTCCCTGGTGAGATGAACAAAAGATTGTTTATGTGCTTAAGGGTGTTTAGTATGGATACTCTGATTCCCTCCCACATAGTGGGATATGAAGATATGCCAATATGGACACCTGATCTCTAAACAATCTGTACACTGTTGATTCTGCCCGGCTGCTACTGTTGCTTCAGCTTGCTCTTTAGGGGTTTAGGCTCATAACACTGTTAAGCTGCTTTGTGACAACACACTGTTGTAAAAAGCACTATATAAATAAATTACGTGAACTTCAATAGACACATTAAATGTGTTCTTTGTAACAGGAAAATGGTTGTTGAACCTTATAATCCGAACTGTTTTGCTACTTTTTTCCACACACAGGAGCTGATTCTTAATGAGAGGGTAGCAAGTTTTAAAACGGCTGAAGGAGACCCAGTTAAGCCTGAAGGAACTGAGGTTGAGCAGACTGTGGAGTGCATGAGCAGTGGCTCTACAGGACTGGTGTCACTCTCCTCTTCTAGCCAGGAGCAGCTGCTTGAGCACCTTGTTGAGTGTCCGCTCTGCTTGCTAAGCCAGCCGCGTACCCACTTTCCCAGCCTGTCTTCATGCCCGCATCGTGCATGTGCCGACTGCCTACGCCAGTACTTGCGCATCGAGATCTCAGAGAGCCGCGTGGGTATTGCCTGCCCACAGTGCCCAGAGGCACTTGCACCTCCAGATGTGCGTGCAATTCTGAATGATGGTGCACTGTTGGAGCGCTTTGAGGAGTTTCAGCTGCGTCGCTTTCTGGCCGCTGATCCTGACACACGTTGGTGCCCGGCTCCGGATTGCAGGTTAACACTTAACCACTTCAGTTATTGACTTTCTCATGTTAATGACTCATTATTATGTATAGTCATGTTGAACTGATAAAAAGGTTTTAAAAAATATATTTTTTAATAAGATAGCACAGTTACAGCCAGAAGGTCCATTGATTCCCTGGATGAAGTCCACATTTTACGTTGTTTTTATTTTTTGGGGTTTTATAAGCTGTGTGTTATATATTACGGTGCCTGCATGGTGGAGTGTTTGTTAGTTTTGCATTATGCATGGTTCTAGAGGCCAGAGTTAGGTTTCCTCACAGCAACAGAAGAGGCCTAGTGATGGGGAAGCAGGGTTAACTGTAGGTCTGACTTTGAAAATTAAATCCATCTACAGCATAGCTAAATTTTAAAATAATAAAAGTTTAATAATTAAGATTTTAGCTTATTTTGCCAATTAAAAATATGTTGTATTTCAATTGGAAATAAAACTAGTTTATCCTAAAATATATTTATTACCAATTATTTACCACAGTTTCCACGAATCACCATTTTTAAAAACTTTACTTTTACTTTACTTGTGCTAATGTGTAATAATGATATTTGAATGCACTAAAAGACATCGGTTTGTAATGTTATTGTTAAATCAGCTATGCAGTGATCGCATACGGATGTGCTGAGTGTCCTAAACTGAGCTGTGGTCGTGAGGGTTGTGACACTGAGTTCTGCTACCACTGCCGTCAGCTCTGGCATCCAGACCAGACGTGTGATCAAGCCAGACGCCAGCGTGCCCGTCACACACTCGGTGCCAATGATGCTTCGGGATTGTACGTTTTTAGTGAGGAATCAGGTGGAGGTATGGCATAAAATATTGTGTTATTATATTTTGGTTGAATCCACTTAGTATTAAAATTGCTAAGGGTCACATTTGAATTAAATTGAGTTATTTAAATTATTAATTGATTAATAGATATTGGGGGGGGGGGATGGGGGATGGTGGCTTAGTGGTTAGCACATTCGCCTCTCAGCGCTGGGGATTCCC
>JAOUQT010048100.1:0-10891 GCA_025769995.1 Xyliphius kryptos
GGATGGGCATGGGGAACCCCCCCGCGACCCTCATAAAGGAACAAGCGGAAGATAATGAATGAATGAATGAATGTTTAGTGCTGTATAAGGGGGTCAATTCAGGTAGTAAAAATGAAAGTTCATGTTCCACTCATATTGATTTTTTATCTCATATAATCTCTGCTTAATCCTCTACCAGGTTTGCGGGGGAGTTCCCCGTGCCCATCCAGGGAAGAACATTTCGGGCTCTAGGCAGAGCAATCCATTGCTGGGCATACAGTCATTCACACAGACATACACACAAATTATAAAAATAGGGACCATTTAGAGCATGCAATTCACCTTGAATCCAAATTTTTGGACTGTTGGAGGAAACCAGAGAAACTTGAAAAAACAGGGAACCTGGATCACCTGTTCTGAGAGGCGGACGTGCCAACCACTATGCCACTTTGTTTCCCCACCTAGATTATTTTCCTTGATCAATTATTAGTTATGTCTAACATTATATCATTAGTTTATTTTGTACTTTTTTATCCACTTTAGGAGTCTTTAACCTTCAAAAAATGTTTGGGTCAACCTAATCCATTCATATCGAAAATATACAACCATTCATGCCCCACTCTATTACAGATCGACCCTAACATTGCCTTAAAATGACTGCGTATTTTCTATATGTAATTAAGCACTTTTGGATCAAAGGAGTGTTAAATCCAAATTTCCTTAGTGTGTTTACTACAAAAACGGTGTTTTTTTTATAATTCTTAGACTTTCATTCAGTATTTAAACACTTACACTAGAGTTGATACAGTTATTAACTAAGTGTTATGAAATTAGTCCAGACACAAGTGTATAGCAGTGTACAATGTAAAAGTACCCATTTTTTTTACATGTAACACTTTAGAACTTAAAACAACCAATGAATGCTGCTTAAAATGCATGACTGAATTGACTTGACTGAATTGAATCAGTCCAGGCTTTAATCAGTCTATATGTGACATGGCATTAACAGTGTGACGTTGGCATGGAAAAACTTTGATCCAAATGTATATATATTTTTAAATATCACATGAGGCTTTAATTTTTGTAATTCCAGTGATTTAGAAAACAATTTGAGGAGATAAAGTCGTTTTGTGATTATTTTTACAAAGTTGTCACATTTACACATTGTCTGTGCCAAATAAAGCTTGGGATGGAAACTACTGATTTATAATGCATGGTCATGTAAGAAAATAAAAAATCTATTATTCAACTGTAATCATTTGTATGTCTGCTGGTCAGATGGCTGGCGGCTGTTTTGTGTGCGTGGTGAGGAAGCATTGGAAGGTTCTCTGACGGAAGTGGAGTGTTGCAGTGCTAGCTTGAGGTCTCGTGGCTGTGTACTTCTGCTGGGTGTTCATCAGAAAAAACTGTACCTGTGGTATGGCTGCAAGTCTCACCCAGGAGCCCGCCAGGTGGCCAAAAAAACTATGGAACGCCTCACAGACAAGTGAGCCCTCAGCTCCTACCTTTTTACATTTTAAAATGCTCCCTAGGTAGTAAAAAAACACTGACCCCCTCACATTTATGTCAAATAGTTCACACAGTTGTAAGTCCTGCAAGTTGAATTACGTTTGCAAAATATGCAAGTGATTAGAAAAATAGGTGATGATTTATCTTATTGTACCTTTGATCAGTGTGCATTGGCTTGTGTATTGCAGATGTCCTCCAGAACTGCATTTGAACAATAACAGCAGTCTGAAGGTGCAAGAGATTGAGGAAGGCACAGAACCAGAGGAGTTCTGGGACATTCTTGGCCAAAAGGATAGAAAAGCATATGACTGCATG
Source organism: Xyliphius kryptos (assembly GCA_025769995.1). NCBI lineage: Eukaryota > Metazoa > Chordata > Actinopteri > Siluriformes > Aspredinidae > Xyliphius > Xyliphius kryptos. The sequence continues at coordinate 1,804 of JAOUQT010048100.1, forward strand.
CTGCAAGGTACCACAAGATCATCTTCTTGAATAACACACATGTTTTGTGTGTTAGTTTCTGACGAGACAATAATGATACATGATAAATTATTGGATTTAGGTTTTATTAAGTCCCACTGCCTTAGGTGTAAAAAAAAATCAAGCTCCTAGCCATGCATTTTGGACAATAGTAGTCTTCCAAATGTTGTGAGAACAGTTTGGCTACGGTATGCTTTTATTTTTACTCAGAAATAAAACAAAAAAAGTGAGCCAGCCAATGAGGTATTATATAAAAGCTATATTAAAAAAAACTGCTATAAACTGTGCAGAACAGAGAATACACTGAATTTATAATTGCAGAAGAAATTGTTGTTGTTTTTGTGAATCAAAATTTTCCATAATTAAAGTCACTCAAGAATTAAGAAACCATTGAATTTAATGGTGAATTTAAAATAGTTGTGTACATGTTTGTATGCAGATCCAGGAAAATACAACTTTACACCTCGTCTTTTCCAACTGAGTGCCAGTTCTGGTGTTTTTGAGGGGGTGGAACAATTGAGTCCTTCGCGAGTGACAGGCTCTGTGATGGCTATGCCCTTTCTTCAGGAGAACCTTTATACTGCTTCCCAACCAGGTTCTTGAACAACTGTATTCTGCTTATTATTTTACTGATATGAGATAATCATTTTAAGGGCTATTTTCTCTTAGGACAGCTATGCCAAGCTGGTTTTATTTGGTTTTATTACATATCAGTAAGCATACATTAAGGCTGATATTTAAACACAACAGTTGCCTGATAAAGCAATAAGACACAAGAGGGTTATGGTAAATAAATCATGGGAAAGAGGTGTCGTAAAGCACAACATGAAGTGGAGTACAATTTCACCTCTTTTCTGTGATTTATTAATAGTAATGTACAACCTCCATTCATAAAATGGTTACAAATATACTATAATAAAAAATTGGGATTTGATTCATAAATACGTTCATTTAAAGCAAAATCGTCTTCCACAACATAATCTGGTCCCTTTCTTAAAGTGAACACTGATCACTGAATAACAGGATTCCAGTTTTTCTAATGATCAAAAAAAAATATTATGCACATGTTATTAGGCACAACATGCAAGTGGAGTGCTGTTATGTCTCTTTATCGTGGTTTATTCACAATAATGCACAACCTTGAGTGCCATTATAAAAACTTATTTTTTATTGCTTTTATAAAACTGTTACCAACACACTGCTAAAAAACAAGGTTTGATCTAGTGGCCAAATTACAAAAATGCAGTTTATGAAAAACCTCGGGTAACAATATATATTATATTGTGCATTTATAGAATGTGAAGCAGTCAGAGGTGTGGGTTATTGAGAACAATATCACGGCTAGACAAACGACTCAGCCAAACAGATCTAAGGACCGGAACTGCCCGTTTAATAATGAACGTTATTACTGATGTAACATATCATATAGTGTACTTTTATTATATAACGATAGATAGGTGACCATTATGCACATTATTAGAAAAAAAACAGCTGTGGAGGCACAATCTTGTCTTTACTGTATTAATTAATTTCACATACTTTATATGTTTTTCAAACTTGATGTTTTTTGTTGTTGGTTTTTTTTTGGTCAGACATAAAACAGCACTTGTGAAGCATTGAAGGTTAAGAGCCTTTCTCAAGTGGACACAATAGCAGCTTATGTTGTACTTGAAAGTTAAACCGTAGACTGAGAGCTCAGCACTCTTACCAGAACTACCATACCACTGCTATTCTTTTATTAAAGCTTAAGACAGATCTAATGTTCATTCATATATTCACCCAATTTTGCACAGAGGTAGCAGATACTATTAGTAAATGCCACTATAACAAAATGTCTAATTCATATTGATTTTGTTTAATAAATAATTTCAGTGGTCATTAATAAACATCCTAAATATATTTCTTTGCTGGGTTAAATCCAGATAACACGTTCATCCTTTAATACACAATTGTTTTTGTCTCTTGTGTATGTGTAGCTCTGTTTCTGCTAGATAACAGGATGGAGGTGTACTTATGGCAGGGCCAGCAGTCAGAAGATGATGTATGCACAGGCTCGGCAAAGATACGATGGGACAATGAGAGAAAGTGTGCCATGGAAACGACACTTCAGTATTGCAAAGGTCAGGACCAGAAGGTTTAACATTACTACATGTTTGGATATCTATGACTCCCTAGACCAGTATTTCCTAAATCTTTCAGAAAAAGGACTATTACAAAACCAAAATATACATCACCAGTAATGCATCTTATGCTTCAAAACTAAATACTACATGTCCATATACCATATATGAAGTAGGAATGTATTATATCTGGGAAAGGGGTGAGTCTATATAGCCAAATAAAGATGTGTTATTTTAGCTATGCTGGAAATAATAATATTCAGATAAAAGTACCAAGGAATGTCTCTGTTTCAAGTGCATGTCCTGCTTTTCAAAACCCATCTTAAGTTAAATATTAGCAACAAAATATTTTAAATGTATTAATATAAAACTTTGAGCCATTAATTCCAAAGCATTTGTCGTAGTTGCTGAAAGTGGTAGTCGTTTAATCTACCTTATAAATAGTTATATTCTGACACACTGTTACGCTGAGCGTGGATCATTTTGAATAAATCACTGGAAAAAGGTGTTATTATTTTTATTGCCATGCCCCAACCCCATGTGCTCCCTTTCCATTCTATAATATCATTGAATAATTGTGTTATTGTATTTTTATCTCTACATTTTATTTCTACATCTTATTATAGTATTGTATTGTATGTTTGGATTGGATTGTATGTAAGTATGTATGAGAAAATATGTATTTCGATTCTCATATATGTGTAATATATAGTGTATTGGCATTAAAAAATCCTTATCCTTATTAGGCACGACACAAAGCTTTGTTATAGGAAAGAGATGTTATAAGGCATGACGCAAAGCAATGTGCGGTAACATCTTTCCTGTGATTTGTTCACTATAATGCACAACCTTAAGTGCTTAATTGCTTTTATAAAATGGTTACAAACACACTATAATGAAAAAATCAAGGTTTGATTCATAAAAGCGTTCAAAGCAAAATCATCGATAAAATGTTCATGGCATAATCTAGTCTGTTTTGTTATTGTGAATGCTGATCGCTGAGTAACGGGTTTCCATTTTTTCCAACAATCACCTAGTGTCATCTAGTGGTTAGCACGTTCGCATCTCAGCACTGGGGATTCCCGGTTTGAATCCCATCATGGATTTAAGGTAAATTGACTGCTCCAGATTGCCCCATAAAGTCTGTGCAAGTGTGTGCACGTATATGCCCAGCAATAGACTGGCGCCCTGTCTTGGATATCTGCCCAGCACCCGAAACGTTTTCCCCTGGATGGGCAAGACAATGAATAAATGAATGAATATCACACATTGATACAAATGTGAAGTGGTCAGAGGTGTTCATTATTGTCAATAATGTCATGGCTGGATAAGCAACTAAGTCAATCATATTTAAGGACTGGAACAACCAATTTTGTAAGAAGCTTTATTAAAACAAGGCACAAAAGGCAGTTTTTTTTTTTTTTAACTAAAAAAGACATTCGAATTACAACACAAAGTTCATGGTAAAAACATTACAAAGCTCATAGCGGGACGGGCAAAACAATTTCATGAGAGCTGAGTCTACAACGATTACTGGATTCTATTGGACTGATACATTTGCAGTCCTGGAGAATGGATATATTTTTTTCAATTGTTAAATACAGACACTTGAACTCTACATAATCTGTACATGGCTGTCCTACACTATTGATGCTGCCCAGCTGCTCAAGACGGATGAGTCCCCGACTGAGCCTTGGTCCTCTCGAGGTTTCTTTCTGAAAAAAACTAAAAGTAAACGTCAGGGAGTTTTTTCTTGTCACTGTTGCTTCAGCTTGGGTTCAGACTTTTAACATTGTAAAGCTGCTTTGTGTTAACGCACTGTTGTTAAAAAGCGCTATATAAATAAATTACTTGAACTTCAACTTACTTCATTAGAGTAGACACCATTTTGTTTTTCTAATCACTTGTCAAGATTTAAGTCACAAATTAATATGCTGTTAGAGTTCTCTAATGTAGCTGTGCTTAAACCCAATTTAATATGCCATGATTGCCAGTTCCATAAGTTACCAAATGGAATTAGAAAAGTGAAATTATAATTTATAGAGTATGCAAAAGTATATAGTATACATTTTCTTATGCTTTGGTTCATGCAGCAACTTTTAATTAGATAATTTAACCTTTTTTGTTTTGATTTTGGCCTAATGTTTCATGTACCTCTGGTGGTCACAGTCCTCATCTCTAGATTTTTGTGTATCATTGTAAACTGATCAGGAATAGATTAGTAAACAAAATAGGTATATAGAAAGTTTAATCCTTTGATTTCTGTTTGTGTGTTTCAGCAAAGAACTCCAGGCGGCCTCCACCAGCTTATCTGATCTTAGCTGGAGCTGAACCTCTCACCTTTACTAACATCTTCCCATATTGGGAGAAAGATCCAAACTATAGAGTTCAGGTACAATCTCCAATACTGCACATGCATGTTAAAGTTGATATCAAGACTGACGTGATAATCATCTATTTTCAGTGGCCTACATAATGTTAAATGTCATTGTAATGTCGCACATATCCAACCACATCTACTGTATGGTGCAGCCTGCCTGCAATAATTCAAGCGCCACTGTTAGAAGCGCTGTGGGCACGTGTCCTTACTTTTCTGTGTGAGTTTCACTGCTTGGATAGGTTAAATGTGGAGGACCAATTCCTCTGTTTGTACGATCCATTTCACATTAAACAAGCTCATTTAGCTTATTTAGATTTTGCATAGTGTCAAAAAAACTTGTAAAAGTGTATGCTTTCTTGTCTTTATTTGTCTATATATTTGAATCAATAAATGTTCTTTACGCTTAACAAAATTAATTATTGAAGTATAGTATTATGTAAAAAGATTATTGCATACGTTTAACAGAAATATAACATTTAATAGCTGCTTGTCCATTTTTAAAAAATTATTTGTCAATGATTTACTAATGAGAATTACTTGCTTCTGTATATGAATTGATGATGATGATTGTCCCGTACAGTCGTAGCCGACCCTCGGTCACTTCATGAATTCACAAAGTTTTTTGGCACATATAGTGGAGTAGTTTGCCATTGCTTTCTCCATCCCTCCCCATTTATCCGGGCTTGGGACCGGCATGCAACTGTGTCCAGTTACACGGCTGGGCATACCTGTATATGAATAACCATGTGCAATTGTGTGTATTGATTCAGGGTTTAAGGAATAAAGTGATCTTGGTCGAGGACGCACTGTCTAAACTCAGTAAAAATCAATACTCTCTGGAAGAGCTGATCAGCAGACCTTTGCCTGAGGGAGTGGACCCTCTGCACCTCGAGGTTTACCTGTCAGACAAAGACTTTCAGGTACAACACTCTATTACTATAATTTATTTCATCAGGTTTCATTATTCAGCAAATCAGCATAAATGAATTTAGCTCATTATGTAAAATATCATGTTTGTCATTATGTTATTATCAAATACATTTAAAAGTAGTCATTTTTAGTAAACCTGAGAGCTAGTTTATTAAACAGCAGCATTTTTAAAAGAAAATAAAAATGTACCTCTGACATTGTTACAGGTGGTTCTGGAAATGACGCGTGCAGAGTTCTGTGCTCTTCCCAACTGGAAACAGCTTAAGCTAAAGAAGAGCAAAGGCCTGTTTTAAAACCACTTTATAAGATATTCGCAGAAGGACAGTTCTCTTTTGTGAAAAAAAACAGTTAATGTATAGCACCATTTGTACAGTTTAAAAACCAGTGAACTGACCTGTCTCTTTAAGAACTTGCCTGCTTTTTAAGTAATCCAGCTCTTTATATAAGCATTAAATGGACTTTATATGTATACTACAAATGCAAACTTTTATGAGGTGACAACATTTTTATACACTAATGTTTGGGACAATTAATGTACATGTATGTATTATGACTTTGCAATACATGTTTTTGTAGTAACTTACCTATTTTATTCACAAAACACTATGTCCAAATAGATCTTGCCCCTCTCAAAATTTAAATAATGTTATGTGAGTAATGTTCCAAAGAGTCAGAGCAACTGGAAGTTAAGGATTTTACTTAGAGTTCCAATACGTTCAATAGGGATTTAGAAAAACCAACCACTGAATATTAATCCACTTATAGCCACTAAAAATCCAGTGCCTTTGTTCACCATTTTCTGCAGTTCTGCACAGCCCCGGGCCAACTGCAAGTTCATTACAGTGTTATATGTATGTCTAACAGTAAGTTTTTCATCATGTACTACATATATCAATGCCAGTACCCCTTGCCTTTCCATAATAATAATTTTAATAATCTGTGCTATGTATTTTATAAAACTATTCATCAGTCTGGCTGTGCTTTTTTTTTTATTTTAATTCTTTCCAACAGTACCAACTGATCAACAACAAACGATATTTGAAAGATTACAGAAAATATCTCAAAGATTGAAGAATTGAGATTCTTGTTAATAACATTTACAGCACTGTGAAAAAAGTCTGTATGGTTTTTCAGTGTTCCACTTTTTTTCACCAATACATTGATTAAATAGTACCTTGCAATCATTTTTAAATAACAATAATTGTTCCCACTTTAGGGTGACATTATAGCTTATGGCTTAGTGGTCAGCATGTTCGCTTCTCAGCGCTAGGGATCCATGTTAGAATTCTGATCTGGGTGGAGTTTCCATGTTCTCCCCGTTTCTGTGTGGTTTCCTCCCACAATCCAAAAACATGAATCCAAGGTAAATTGGCTGCTCTAAAATTGTCCCCATATAGTTGTGAGTGTGTGTGTAGGCGTGTGTACATGCATGCCCAACGATAGATTGGGTCACTGTCCTGGGTGTATTTGCACAGTATCTGAAACATTCCCCCAGATGTTGAATGTTCCCTCTTTCAAGGACTCTGCAAATGATTGTCTGGTATAGCTGGTAACTTATCCCAAGTATGACAGTGACACATAGCCAAAGTCATAAAGAATTAAAACTGACTAAAGAAAAAATCTAGCCTTTGGTGCAATCCTTATATAATCATGAGCTCATCATTAACAAAACAGTCCAGAATTTAATAGACTGATGGAAGAGTCTGCAGAAGCATTTCATGAGTACTGTATATTACCAAGAAAAATGTATGTCAAAGCCATTGTCTATTAAAATAACTAACAACTATATATGAAGTATATATTTATAAAATACATGAGTTTTTATACAAGCAAATATTAAGGGCACGGTACCATGGCACTGTGATTAATGCACTCAACTTACAGCAGGAAGATCCTGGGCTTTATTCTCAAGCATGGATGTGTGGAGTTTGCATGTTCTCTCCATGACCCAATACTAGCTTTAGGTGTAAATGTATTTGTGTGTTGTACCTGTGATGGATATCCTGTCCAGGTCGTTTTCCTGTTTCTTTGTGACGTAGTTTGTTTCAACAACCTAGTAACGCTGATTAGAATAATTGGATTAGAAAATAAATGATTAATAATAATTAAATAATACAATAACAGTAACATTGTCCAGTTAAATTAGTGCCAAAGTTTACAATTACAAAGCTTCTTTACATGAAAAACCTAAATAAGGTTCATTTTTTTTTAAATAAGGTAATTATATAAGGAAAAGTAGAGAAATTTAAAAAGAGCTTGTGGAAAAGCATTTCAGACTTACGAGGAGGAGCAACAAAAGGCCTACCACTTGTTTCTTCTTCTTAAACTACAAGAAGTACCGGATTTGTAAGTAAAATCTGTGAGTTAAATGTGTAGAAATAAGGAGCAGAACGAATGAAAAGGCTAAATCATAATAATGTGTAGGTGTTAAGGCCAAGATAATCCACAATTGGTAAAGAAATTCTGTTCCCATTTAGTTAATTAACTGTCCTGTTTAGTCATTGTTTCATGTGACAGGGACTTTTGTTATTTAATCTCTCCGTTTCCGTTTATCCCTGTCCTTGGTGGTTGTTTTTTGTATTTCGTACTGCGTGTCGGTTGTTTTGCCTTTATTGTGTGTTTTGTCCACACGCCTCTAATAAATGCCTCGTATACACTCACATGGCAACCTGCTTCCTCACGGCTCGACGCAGCGAGCTCCCGTATTGTTCCCGACGCGCAAAGCGTAACAGTACCAAGGACCAGATAAACTGTGGAGCTAGTTTTGTCTCGCGTTCGTTTTTGTGTGGCGGGGTTTAACGTGGCGGCCCCATGGTGGTGGAACGAGGAGATTGTGGATCGCCGGGAGGTGGAATGTGAGAGTTCTAAGGAGGATTATTCTTCCGAGGATGATTTTCTCGCCTTCTATCTCGGCGATCGCATCTTCCCTTGGTACACCCTCCTAAAATCGCCCGGGTTGATTCCGGATTTAACCCGTTGCGCGATAAAGCGGCCGTCACCCCCATTAATCCCCAAAAATAGGTCCCAGGCAGGCGCGCCGCTCGTTGCAAGCGCACACCCCACAGCGAACTCGTAGAGTCATGCTCCGGGTAGCCGCTGTGGGGTCCTGTCGGTCCGGCGTCCCCCTCACAATCTCCGCGGGACGATCTTGTGGTCAGAGTCGGTAAGTGAGTCGATTCGCTGCCGCGAGTCGATTCATTAATCGATTCGCGCGCACGAATCGGATCACGAGTCATTTGATCGGATCGAGTCGTCTCTCACGCCACATTCCCGCGTTAAAGCCGCTTGCACGCCTAGTTTTCGCGTTGTTGCCGCGCGCACGCCACATTCCCGCGTTCAAGCCGCGTGCACGCCACATTTCCGCGTGCACGCCACATTCCCGCGTTAAAGCCGCGCGCACGCAACATTCCCGCGTTGAAGCCGCGCGCACGCCACATTCCCGCCTTAAAGCCGTGCGCACGCCACATTCCCGCGTTGAAGCCGCGCGCACGCAACATATCCGCGTTAAAGCCGCTCTCACGCCACATTCCCGCTTTCAAGCCGCTCTCACGCCACATTCCCGCGTTAAAGCCGCTCGCACGCCTAGTTTTCGCGTTGTTGCCGCGCGTACGCCACATTCCCGCATTGTTGCCGCGCGCAC
>JAOUQT010048111.1:0-10891 GCA_025769995.1 Xyliphius kryptos
AAAAGAGGCCCTACACCATGCTAATAAATTATTGTGGTCTAAAACCAGGTGTTTCAGTTTCCTTGTCCAACCCCTGTGTATATATATATATAATATGTATATTGAAATCACCTACAATTAGAGCTTTGACTACAGATGTAACTAGGTTGGATCTAAAATCTGCCAACTCATGTAGGAATTCCAGATACGGCCCTGGGAATCTGAAAATGATAATTAATGGGATAGAGTCCATAGACTTATTTTTACTAGTTTTGCAAGATATTTTTGTGAACAAAACCTTAAACAAGTTTTGTTTTTGCTGAAGATTGTGTGATGGCTATATTATTATTATTATTATTATTATTATTAATTATTGATTATTTATAGATATATGTAATTACATCCAGGAGGAGTAACTTCATTTAATACTACATACTCAGGAGCTTGAATCTTCTGCCAATTCTCACCTAACTTTCAAAAGGCTGCTGAGTGGACAGACGTCACTTCACACCCTTAGCTACAGCTTTTATTTATGTTTCAAAGGAGGTTGTGGAGATCTTTTATATCAAAATTTCAGAACACTATAGCTGCAAAGTCCCATCGATAATGCAGTCTTGGTGCACAATCCCTAAATTTTGCTGGATTAACTACAAATCCACAGCAAACAGTTTTTAATTTAGATCAAAGATTTAAGGAGTGACTAGGGATAAGTGGTGTTTAATGAGCCCGGTTTTCTTGTTTTAAAGTCATTATGGAAAGGGTTTAAGGAAATGGAAATGTGGCTAAATATGTGCTTTGCATAAATACTGATCAATAAGCAAAAGCAGGTAAACTTATTTTCCACAATACAAGTAGTTAAGAGTTGTTTAATCCGAAGTATATTTTGAAAGCGTGAAAATGATAAACATCAGTTTTTGTGGATTCGTCTGAGATTAATTTGAAAGGCATGGGACACTTCATGACACAGGATCAACACACTGTGTTGTTCTTAGGCGAAGAAGAAAAATCAGATCCATCTTATCAGACAATAATTGCACAGTACTGTGAAAAAGGCTTTAAAAACACTGCCTATGTTTCTACAGTAATGTTTTTACTCAATTCAAATATTTACATGCACACAAACTGGACTCTCACTTACTACAATACAACACACATTACATTACAATACACAACAATGGCTCACGGATAATAACACAAATATTTCTCTTTTAACTCACACACATTCACATATAGATAAAGATGTACGTATGTATGTATGTATGTATGTATGTATGTATGTATGTATGTATATATATATATACAATACTATTCTGTATATTCTGATTATATATATTTCTATATTTTCATATTTTTATATTTTATATGTTTTTAATTTTTCTCTCTTTTATACATATTTTTTCTTTATATTTTTATCTTTATTGAATCTTTATTGATAGCTTTGATGTGGGCAGAGTGTTGAAAAAAAGCATTTCACTGCAGGTTATACTGTGTATTACTATGTGTGTGACAAATAAAATTTGATTTGATTTAAGTAATAAACTACAGGAGATCAATATTTGGTGAATATTTTGTCTCAAAAGATTTCCAAGGTAAAATATGTGCATTTACCAAAGTATATTGTGCTATATCCTTAAGTAAGTAACTTGAAATGATCTGGCTTTGGAGGCATGCGGGATGGACCATCACATAGTAGAAACAAAGTAGTATTCCCGGTCTTTTTTGAAGAAATACATGCCGTATGCTCTGGAAAAAACTGAAAAGTCTTATTGTGACTGTTTAAAAGACAACCACGTACACCATGGAATTGCTGTCTGGATTTACATAAATGTTGCTAAATGTATGTAGTAGACATATGACTTTTATTCAGTGTTATGCACCAACTGCTGAAAAACAAGATGAAGAGATGCAGTTCTACCAAGATTTTGAATATGTACTTGCAGAGACTCCTAACCAGAACCTACTTGTCATCACAGGTGATTTCAATGCCAGAGTAGAAGAAAATGCAGAACTAAAGTGAAGTTTTGGTATGGTGCCTAAAATGATAGATGTCAGAGGCTTGTTTACTTCTGTGCTGAACATGGTTTTGTTATAACTAACACAATGTTATTTACCTCCAATTAAACACAGAGGTCATATTACTACGGCCATGTGATGAGGCTCCCACATGACAGTACTGAAGGAAGTGTATGACAGGATATTTGGAGGTAGTCAAAAGACTGATAATAACCTGTATAATAAACCAACGTGGACTGGATTTTGAGGGTCCAGCGACAGAGAGCATTAAAGAAAAGTGACTCATACCTGCAGCCAATCATCGCAAGACATGACAATATTATTACATATAATATACATAATACTATTAAAAAAAACATACTGAGAGAATTCTGGTTTGTTTTGTATAAGGATGTCGAGATGTGATGATGTGTAGGACATTTATTTTTCAGTTTCCCCTTGGCAGCTTGGAGAAGAACGATATTTGATCACACTGTCAATTGGGAGTATGCTTCCATCGGTGAGGAATTAACTAACCGTCTGTCTATAGTAGGAAATAAAAAGTGTTCTCATTTAACTCCACCTAAGAACTAAAATGGAATGCAAATATCTATTTAATCTACCATGTGATGAACAGAGTTAATGAACACCATGTATGTTGAAAATAACTGAATATCTACTAAAATAAGCCAGTACATTTACCTCATTCCAGAAAACATTGGGACAGTATAAAAAATGCATATTAAATAATCACACAGTTTTATCTTACATTTACCTTAACTTTTATTACAGACAGAATAAAGCCCATATACACTCAACGGCCACTTTATTAACTACGCCTTGCTTGTAAAAAGCTGGAACCCATTTTGTCTTCACAACTAAACAAGCAATTAAGCAGGTGTACCTAATAAATTTGCCAGTGAGTGTATTTATGTTTTTTAAGTGCATTTTATTTGTTAATAAACATTAATTCCTGCATTTCATACATGCAACATATTTCAAAAACCGTGGGGACGAAAAAGCATTTACCTGTTGCATGACCAGGATTGCCTACCCCTGACCTATTGTAACGTTGTAACATTTGTTTTAACAGCAATTTTAGGGCACAATTTAATGTTCCATGTACCAAACTAACAGTACAGGTTCATTATTGTTTTTCATTTCAAAATCCTCCACACATTCTCTAAGACCTGGGCCAACCGACGTCTGCATGGTGGACCAAACCGTTATTATTCATGTGTTCCTACTATATTTCTTAGTATTCCCCTCTATACTGCACTTGTTGCATTTTAGTGTTTGATACACTAATGCATTTTGAAAGTAAGGGTTTCCACTAAAAACATTCTAAGTCAAGTTTTCCATTCTTTCAAAATCTCCTTTCAACACCTGCTTTCAGAAAATAAAAAAATCGTATAGCTGTCTCATGTCCATCGCGTTTCCGAGACTATAACGGCTTTGCAGTGGAAGCTCATTCTCCTCACTTGCCTGACATTCTTTGAAAAGATCAAAGTGGATTGTGCAATTTATTCATTCAAAACATTAGCCTTCAATATTTTATGTCACCCTTTTTTCACTTCAGTGTTTGATGCTTTTGTCTGACTTCAGACAAAAATTATTTTGATTCTATATCTTCGGTGGATTCATCCAAAATATATTTTAAAATACTTAAATAAAATAACAAAGAAAATCTATTTACCTGATGTTGTAGTGTGTAACATTTAAGAAAAGGGCTTTATTGGCTATTCGTTTATTAATGTCATCTTCGACACTGATAGCCATATTGAAGACAGGAACAAGGTTATATTCATGCATACGTTTCACATCTTATACTCAAGTCATATACATACACAAGTCAGTGACAAATTAACATCTCCAATTCACCTCACATGCATGTCTTTGGACTGTAAAAGGAAACCGGAGCACCCAGACTAAACCCACACGAACACGAGGAGAACATGCAAACTCCACACAAACATTCCCAGGTCGCCCAATCCGGGGATCAAACCCTGGTTTTGAGGCTGAAAGAACTCTGTCTTAAACTTGCAATCTTCAATGATGTAATTCAGAAAATAATTCTCTGCAGAATGAACAAACTTCAGAGCAGGACAAGGTTCCCGTGTTTCATGCAGTTATTGCAACTAAAATATGTATTCTTAACTTTCTCAGTAGACCCTTGAGAAGCACCATACTATGTGTCCTCCATGTTAAGCCTTGTTATATTGTTCTTTGTTTCATTGGTCATTAACTGTAACATACTCTTGTCTGTTTTTAGTCAGTGCCTTTAAGCCAGACACCTCTCACTCTCTCACTCATTCATTCACTAATGTATTAATTTATTTACTCTTAGATAGCTCATTTATTGGATTTATCTTGGCACGTTTACGGTCTCTTGAATTTTATTAGCATTGATTAAATACTATTTAAATTTAGTATGACGTTGATGAAAAGCATTATATTATTATATAAAGGGTTCTGGCGAGGAAATGCTGCTGTGCGTGTTTGGCTGCCGCTCCTCAATCGGATATTATATTTACTTATCTTCTTACTTTATTTCTTCTTTTTTTCTGTCTTTTGTGGCAGTGAGGGTCGATTGTGTGGTTTTTTGCTGACCCGTGCTTCATTTCCAGTTTCCAGCTACATTTATCACTGAGTTGTGCCTCGGAAAATGGCTGCTCATGACGTGGCATGTAAACTTACACTTTGTTTGCTCCGGTATCGGAGAAAAACGCAACCAATGTACTTGTCTGCTGTAAAAATGATTGTTTTAAGGTATGACTTTTTTCATCAGTTCCGTTTTGCTCTCACTCGGTCATTGACTATTTACTATCCTGGTACTGCCAGATATTGGAGGACTTGGCACGGGTCGCTGCTCAAGGCACTAGATACATTGAATGTAATATTAATAATTACATACTGTTTGTTTAAAGAACACATTATGATTATTTATCTTCATAATTCTTCTTCATCCTCTGATTTTTCCCCACATTTATACCAAAAATGCAAACACTGTAGCACAGAGAATTGTGCTGTTAGCTGTGGTATCATATTTGAAGTCAAACAGATTAATAGTTTTTAGTTTCCATAGCCTTTAAATAGGGCTGATTTTAACCTGCCGGAACTGTTATTTTTAAAGCTTCAATCAAGAAGTTTGGCTGACAGTTCACACCCAGACCCATCCCATCAAATTACAGAGTGATCACACACTTTGTTGGCGTTTTATCACTCTTCAAATTCACCCAGTACAATCCTATGTAAGAAGCCTAAAACTGGTCTAAACTCCTCACACTTTCACCTGGAATGTCTATTTAAATGCTACTGTGTAGAGATACTTGTCCTTTCTCGTCCTTTAAACTAGTTTGTCATTTGATCAATGAATTTTGAGTGATTGACAATTGGTTTGGGAACTCATATCGAAAAATCGACACTGAGATTTATACACTGAGCCTTATAGAGTTCCTCAAAATACATAAAGGATTATTTTTACACTTTTATACCTTTTCAAAATGTCATAACTCCAGCAAAATGATCCGAACGTGGCCCTTTCAATCATAATCTCTTGTTTGCTTGTTGTCTTGCTTGTGTCCTACCTGTTTTTTCTTCCACATTTCAAGCATAATATTATTACCTTCAGGAAATGCCAAGATAGTTATTGATATATTTCTAGTGATATCCTACAGGCAGTAATGTCAGTGCACATGGAAACCTAATGTATGCATTTCATGTAATGTAAGCTTTAATTTACTTTATGTCTTAGGAAAGCTAAAGCAAGATAAAGCAAAGAAATTATAACTGAAGGCACCATTAAAAGAAAAGGAATGAAAGTCTCTTGCCATAGGCTAATTTTGGTGTTGCAGTGATGCAACAAAAATGGCTGCCTATAAACCCAAGAAAATATGATAGAGAGATGGCTGTAGTACGTCAGAATATATGATTTAAACTAAATTTTGCATAAAAGCAATACCCTATAACAATTGTGTTCATAATGAAAATCTACTTGGGATTTTATCAAAGTGGACAAACTGAAGCTGAAAACTGGCTTGTAATTGAACTGAATTGAAGTTAAGTGAATGAAAAAAGCCCATGCAAGCCTTGTTTTCTTTTTAGATGGATTAAAATGGATTAAGGATACATTTGAAAGATTGAGATTCTGCCCAAGTTTTAACTCAGATCATTTAATAATTCAAAGTTAAAACTTTTGACACAAAAATAAAACAATCTTAATGGAGTTTAGGGAACAATCAACTGAACAATCTCCTGGCATGTGGCATATGATCAAGGATAAAGTGGCTACAGGACAATATGTTATAAAATGTGAATCTGTCTAAAAAAGAAGGCAATATTTATCAGCTATGAGTAAACTGAGTGACTTGAGAGAATAGTTGGAGCCTGAAATTGTAGTGCACTTCTGGTATGTTCCTGTAACACAGTCGTACCAGAATTAAAGGAACCATTAACAAACATCCAGATTAAGATCACAGATTGTGGAGTTTCCCTGATGTCATATAAATGCTGTTATTTGCCGCACTGTATTTCTAATCCAGTGATTGTACAGTGTAAATAATATCCTGTGAAATAAAAAGAATCCCGGATATTTTCTTGTAACTCCTGTACGATGAAACAAACTAAATACGCTACATACCTTGACGTAAGTGTAATTAATTGAATAGAACCTGAACCTGAAACTTTTATGGTCTCTCTTAGAGGAAAAAATTAAGAAACACAACTCAGATATTTTTTTTTGGAACAAATAAATTCAGGTAATACACACACACACACAATATACAGACTTGTAATGTCACATACCATACACGGTCATTGCTTAGTGATGCTTGGCTGCGCAGATATGTTTTTGGGTATAGGGATAAAGGCATAAGCATCCCAATCTCTTTTTTAATTATTCCAGTTGGCAGATGCTCTTATACAGAGTGAGTAATATTTATCTCTTCATGCAGCTGAGCAGTTAATTTGATCTCTGTTAATTTTATCCCTTGTGGTCAGTAGTCTGACATATTAACCACTGGGCCACCAACACTCCATTGCAGCTGTTGCAGCCCTGGAGAGCTGAACCACAGTAACTATCATTACTGGCTTTTTCCAGTAGCGTGTTCTGCCAACTGAGCTCTCCAGGCTGCACACACAGAAAGAAATGATCTAATGGTTCCCTAAGGTAGTAAAACCTTTCTGATTGACTGAACAAAGAACCATTAAAGGAGCTAAATGTGTATAAAGTACTGTGTATACCAATATTTGGGGCTTCTTTCGAAATGAGTGCCTCTTTTGAATGAATCTCCCTGTATATTGTAATTAAATTTTTCAGATTTCTGCTAAATGATTTAAAGTAACTTTAGCACTTTGCCATTTTGTTTGATGCTTAGAAATGATAGTTATGGAATAATCATAAAGAAAATTTTGAAGATTCATCTATTAACAAATCATATCTCATCTATCTCAAGTCAGATATTCATGGGTGGCCACTTTAACTTCATCTAGTCTTCCCAAATACAATGGCATGATTTAGTGTTGTTGCCACATAGCAAGATGAACCTGGGGTGGGACAACTTAGAAAATTCCTGTGTGAAATTTCTATGTTCTCCCCGTGGCTGTGTAGTAATATTTTCTCCCACAGTCCCAAGACAGGCATGCTAGGAGATGCTTAATTGCATGTTACTTGTATATAGATGAAACCTTGTCTATAGATAAAACATTGTAGGTGTCATAAGATTAAAATGCTGAAAATGATGCTAAAACAATAAAACTCAACCCCAAATGAAATTCCCAATGCAAGCAGTATGGTGCAAACAGAAACCCATGGAGATTCCCTTCAGTTAAACTGCATATTGATCAAATTTCATTCTTACCCCCAGCATCCAGGGACTGCTGACACACTCTGTGTCCTCTGAGAAATAAGAGAAAAGTAGGATGTTTCAGACAGATTTGGGACATGTCTTCCAGAAAGGACATCTAGCTTAAACACACAGAGAATTAAAACTCAAAATGGGTTGGTCAAAATTGTTATGCACCAGAAACTTTAAGGTCAGACCCATTGATCCTGAGCCCTCATCTCAGTTTCTATGTCCAACTCTGCCAGTTTTTTTGTTGTTGTAGTTTTGGTGCCAGAAGCTCAGGAAAAAACCCTCAGGATTGCTTTATAATAAGCAGGTAGAGGAGATTGCATTATGAGATCTGAGACGTGATAGACGGAAAGTGATTATCCTGCTCTCAAATCAGGGTGAGAGGCGAAGGGAAATGAAGTTAGGCTTAATTACTTTGGTTTTATTCACCGCTAACCTTGAGAAAGGAGACAGCTCTGTAGGCTTCTAAAGGTGATTAAGTAATAAGTTTTCACCGTGTACTTTATAAAGTATTTCCGTTATGGGTCACAGTCCTTCGGATTCAATCAAAGTCTTTGGAAACTTTGGAAAAAATGTAAAGGATTAAAAAAATAATAAATGCCATGGTTTTTTAAGACTTGTCACTATTTATGTTCTGAAACCAAACATACTGACGTTTTGAAACGTCAAATTCAATTGAGCAGACATTGTTTTAAAATCCTAGACAGTCAAGTCTTTTTTAATTATGTTTTTTGTTTGTTTGTTTGTTTGAACCAAAACCATGTAATTTCTGGACTTGGTGTTACCTGGAAGAAGTGTCCAAAGCAGGAAGAAACAGTGGCTGCACCCAAAATGGCATACTTCCATACTAGTACGCATCAAGTAGTATGCAACAAGTTCCCGGATGTCGTACTAGGGTTGGAAGATTTTCTAGTGTTCATCCTTAACACACTATGCAGGCAGACATATCTCATAATTGGCATATGAACAGAAATAATTGGGATATGAATACAGACAGTTCTGTAAAAAAATATCGGCACACCCTATTATATTTGTTCGATGTTAGATATTTTTATAAAGGTATGAATATAAAAGGTATAAATTCTCTTTTATTGAGTTAATACGCAATTATTATATATTTTCAGACATTAAAATTTCCAATTGCAACGGTTAAAGTCTCCAGAAGAACTGCGAAAGATTCTCAAAGAGGCTCTGCAAAATGTACCAGATCATTTACTTATAAAACTCCACAAATTGAACACTGGAAGAATATTTACAAAAACTTCCTTTAGTTTATTACTATTGACTATTTTATTAAAATCAGGAGCATTATTAACTGGGGTTTGACTTCCTGGGGCTGCAATAATTGACAAGACATTGGAGTGTTCAGTCAGCTCAATCCCTATCCTACGGAGCACACCTGTGCAGCCAACCATCATAAAGCCATAACATGACATTTTATAGTGTTTGCTTTTATACAGTATATAAACGTTTATTATTTTGGGAAAAAATCTCTGCTTTACAGCACATCTTTTTATGTTTTTAAATGATGTTCTTAAACTGTTGCACTATTTCCTCACACAGTTGTTGACAAATTGGTGAACCTCGCCTTTCAGGGATGCTCCCTTTATACATAATTATAACACTTTCAATTAACATGTTCATCTATGAAATGTTCCAGGTGTTTTTGGGCATTCCTTAACTTTCTCAGTCTCTTCTTGCCTCTGTCTCAACTCTGAAAGTGTTGCAGGCATCGAATTCAAAATAGTTGCAAAAAGCAATCATGTTTATCCGGTTGAACATTAAATATCATGTCTTTGTAGTTTATACAATTGAATATGGGTTGAAAAGGATTTTCCAATAACCATATTCTGTTTTTATTTGTTTTATCCAACATCCTAACTTCATTGGAATTGGTGGCATATTATGTTGCTTTTTGCTGAAAAATGTAATGTTGGAAAAATAAAGTATTTTTGTACTGACCTAGTAATTCAGTTTTTAGTAATTATTATGTTTTTGTAGCAAAATATGTATTAAACAAACCAGGTACCTGAGACTTTTGCATGCTACTGTTCATATATAACATTAAATTAAGCCTTAATCTCCGTACTGGGCTTCTTACAAAACAAAAAAATCCCAGTTTAAAACAGTTACAGTTCCATGATGCTATACAATATGCAGGCTGGAGGTTTTATTTATGAGTATCACATCATGATTTCCTGCCCTCAGTCTGAGGAATGCAGTGTGATATTATGCTTCGAGGTCTGACTGCTTTGACTCAATCAAGCTCATTGCAAAAAAAAAACGTTTAAGGGGAGAAAATATACAGGAAGCAGTTTAAGGCTATGCTTCAGGAACCGTGTTAATGGATGCTAATTTGTCTAGTGTCTAGCCATTCGTAGCTAAAACCGATGACAGAATCGTGCAATTTGGAGAACACATGGGTCACATTACTGAATGCTTTTAATCTCTGTCAACTTAAATGGTAGCACATCTGACTAAAACCCCCATTCACTATAGTTCAATTACTTTTACCTGTTTTGATTTTTGTGTTTTTTAAGGACTTTATGTTCCAGGTCACCAATGCAAAGTATCAGACGCTTACCAGGTCGCATTTCTCTAATGTTTAGATTTTCTATGATTTCAAATATTGCATGTCTACTGTAACTGCGATTAGCTTAGCAGTTTGGATGTTATTTGTGTCTCGCATGACTTCTGCCTGTCTATTTTCATGTCTTTTAAATGTTTTAGGTGTATTTAAAAAATATACACTGGACTTTTGCTGTATTATTAACACCAGTTAGGTGGCATATGATCACTCATAAAGTGTAAATTGTCCAGTTGTCTCTTCTAGAAAATGTTGAACTGTCCACTCGACTTGAAGGCAGCCACTATGTTAAAATGGAGCAACTTAAGCGAGCAAATTAAGCGCAAGGCATGTTAATTTGCGGAGCCCTTTTTTGCCCTCACTCTGCTTAACACTCTCACCCACTTTACTCAGCTGCTGCCTGTCTTAACATACATACAGGGGTTAGACAATGAAACTGAAACACCTGTCATTTTAGTGTGGGAGGTTTCATGGCTAAATT
>JAOUQT010048121.1:0-10890 GCA_025769995.1 Xyliphius kryptos
AGAAAGACAGAAACTGTATGTTATGGACAGCTACAAAAATAACCCAGATTACAGAGAAAGACAGAAACTGTATGTTATGGACAGCTACAAAAATAACCCAGATTACAGAGAAAGACAGAAACTGTATGTTATGGACAGCTACAAAAATAACCCAGATTACAGAGAAAGACAGAAACTGTATGTTATGGACAGCTACAAAAATAACCCAGATTACAGAGAAAGACAGAAACTGTATGTTATGGACAGCTACAAAAATAACCCAGATTACAGAGAAAGACAGAAACTGTATGTTATGGACAGCTACAAAAATAACCCAGATTACAGAGAAAGACAGAAACTGTATGTTACAGAAAGCTACAAAAATGACCCATTTTACAGAGAAAGACAAAAATGGTACATAACCAATAGCTACAGAAAAGATGAGGCTTTCAGGCAAAGACAGAAGCAATATTTTACATTTCGGTATAGAAATGATCCTAATTTTTCTGAGAAAATAAAACAGAAATTTAAAAATCTAGACAAGACTGATGTGCATTTCAGGATGAATCACAGAGCACAGTGTTTGCTGCGGTTGAAAAACAGAACATCTAGACTGAATATCCTACACAAGATACACTGTGCTCAACAAATACAGAGAAAATACAGACACAAGCAATTCCAGCTTCATAGAAACTCATCAATACAAACACAAAAAACACAGAACAATGAATCTTTAAATCCAGAAATGCTGAAAGCACTACAGAATTTTAAGGAAATGACAAAAGCTGGTCCAAGTTACATCTGTACAGTCTGTCACAGAGCATCGTTTTCTGATCAGGTTCGTCTGTGTGATCACAAAAACTATCAAAACAACATAGCAGTAGCTTCAATCTGCTTGACTGGAAAGTATGTTCACATATGTTCTTCTAACTGTCCTGATAACTGTGCACCTGATGAAAGAAAACGAGAGTGGATCTGCCATAGCTGCCACGAGAATTTGCGTAAAGGGAGGATGCCTTCCATCGCTTCTGCAAACAAACTCCAACTTGCACCCATTCCACCAGAACTGTGTGATTTGAATATACTAGAGAGACACGTCATTGCTAAATATGTGTGCTTTGCCAAGGTCATCAGTCTTCCCAAAGGTCAACAGAGAGCAATTAAAGGTGCTGTTGTGTCGGTTCCTTCAGATGTTGAAACAACAGTTAATGTTTTACCCAGACCCAGCAGTGAATCACAGCTACTCACAGTGAAGCTTAAAAGACGACTCTGTTACACAGGTCATTACCAGTTCCAGACAATATCCATGTACAAGGTCCTGTCTGCTCTACTTAAACTCAAAGAAATCCACTCTGACTACAGAGACATCAAAATAAACGATGTTGAGCAGCATGAATTATTTCATGATTTTTCAGACTCTGAAAATGATGACAGTGATGCTTCAATGGATGCTGACAACAAAATTGTAGACACATCAGAGCCGAACCCTGAGACAAACAACAATGCAGATGAAGCTGAAAGCACAGAACAAAATGCCGGTCTTGCTTTAGACACGTGTCTACAACCACCAGACCTCGGCCAGCATCTGTTGTCCTTTAACGATGGAATATTTTGCATTGCCCCAGCTGAGCGAAACAATCCAGTCAGCATATTTAAAGTTCCTAAACTGGAAGCGATGGCTTTTCCTGTTCAATTTCCTACTGGTGAAAACACATATGATGAGCCCGGCAGGCACACAGCTCTCTCACCCAGCAGATATTTTAATTCCAGGCTCTTTTCTGCTGATAATCGCTTTGCGAGAGACACAAACTACATTTTCTTTGCTCAGTTTGTGACTGAAATGCATCTAGCCTCTTCAAGCATGTCAATTCAGCTGCGAAAAGCAAAATCAGTGACACGTGAAGGCCGAAAAATCAACAGTGCTCTATTACAGGACAAGCATGAATTAGAGAAACTCATACACAATAATGAAGGCACCAGATTTATGCAGCCGCTGAGAGGAACACCTGCCTACTGGGAAAAAACACTCAGAGATCTTTTTGCTATGCTTCGTCAATTGGGAACACCCACTTTCTTCTGTACATTCTCTGCTGCGGAGATGAGATGGCCTGAAGTAATCACAACAATTAAAGCACAGCAAGGTGAAACTGTGGACTTCTCAGCTCTCGACTGGTCAGAGAAATGTGAGATATTACGCAGTAATCCCGTCACGGCCATGCGTATGTTTGAGAAACGTGTAGAAGCTCTTATGAACTTCATTCGGTCTCCAGTTCAGCCCATTGGTGAGGTCAACGACTATTTTTATCGGGTAGAATTTCAACAACGAGGCTCTCCACACATTCACTGCTTATTCTGGGTAAAAGGTGCGCCAGAGTTTGAGAGTGACCAAGACCAGGATGTTTGTGATTTCATTGACAGATACATTTCATGCAAACTGCCTGACCCAAAAACTGAACCTGAACTGCACAGAATTGTATCAGAAGTTCAAACACACAGCAGAAACCACTCTAAATCATGCAAAAAAAACAAGAAACATTGCAGGTTTGGATTTCCTAAACCACCCATAAGGAAAACATTCATTACACGCCCCAGACAAGCCCCTGGTTCTGACTCAGATGAGGAAGGTGGAGAAAAAGGTGAACCTGTGACACAAGCTAAATCAAAGTTGCAGCCTGTGTGGGACCTGCTGAATGATAAGAGTCAGAATTTTGAAAGCATCGCACAGCTGCTTGAAACTGTGGGAATAGATTACCAGGATTATGAGGACAGTGTGGAATCGCTATCTTCATCCAATATTGTTATCAACACTTGAAATAATACGTCACAATACAGAGGGTATTCAGAGTCATATTGAAGATTTCAAATGTCATCATGAACTCCTTCTATCAGATGTTTTGTGTTTAACTGAGACTCATCTGACCAGTATTACTGTTCCTGATTGTCTTCAGTTGGATGGTTATAGATTGTATCAGCGAAACAAACATGTTTCCTACACCAACTACACTCATCTTTCCAACAGAAGTGGAGGAGGGGTTGCCATCTATGTTAAAAATCATATTCAGGCTCGTGTAGTACAATATGTGCAGAATGTCACAGATCTGGAGTTTTTGATTTTAAAGATCAAAGCACAGAAACAGGTTCTGATTGCAGTTGTGTACAGACCTCCAAACTACAGACAGTCAGAATTCATGCCAAACCTGGATGCCCTTCTGACTTCCCTTGAGATCATGGACTACAAACCCGCTGTGGTGTTTGGAGACTTTAATGAAGACCAACTGAGTAACGTAAACAAACCCATTCTGAACTTATTCCAATCAAAAGGATTCACACAGATTATTAGCCATGCAACAACAGAGAAGAGCACACTATTAGACCCAGTGTTTATTTCTGATCCAGACACCAGTGTTGCAGCAGGAGTTCTACAAACATACTACAGCTACCACAATCCTGTATATTGTGTTCTGTAAGGAAATATACATTTTAACAGAGTGAATGGATTAAATTGACTGTGATTTTGTTAATACCACAACAGAGTATTAAGCATTAAGTATTAAGGCATCATAAACAAGGGTCGTTTCAATATTAGTGCTTTAAAATAATTTACCTAAAGAAAAATACTGATATTCCACATTTGGCAGATATTCTCTCAAAAGAAATTAAAAAAAATTTGTAAATTACTTTAAAAAAAAAATCATGACTGATTAGAGAAAATAAATTACAATCATCACATTTAATCAAACTCCCCTGTCTACCAGTTCATTCATATATAACAAAAAATAGAGCTAAAATGTAAATTTTTTTTGTAAATTAATTTTAATTAAAAAAATGAGAGCAACACGAAAATACCTAACGTTCTCACTTCTCTTGGAATTTTCAAGACAGCACGGTAAGCCCATTATTTATTTGTCATATGTAAGAAGAACAATTCTCTAAATAACGTGTTGTTCATGCTATTTCTAGGACCTGTCCTGCGGAAGAACGGGTGCCCGTGCGAACCGTGCTCGCTCCCTCTGCTCTAGGCTGTGTGCCTATAGTAGGAGCGTAACAAACGTGTCACGTGACACGAGCACAGCCGCGCTGTCCAGGTTAAAAGGGGGCGGACCACCACTATTGCCTCAGACCTCTGATAAAACATTGAGATAGCAGTCTGCAGCCAGTGTCATCAATCACATTTTATCCACATTTTTGTCAGGTTAGTACTCCTTAATCAATTTACTTTCTAATCGTATTCCTCATCTAAATAATCATGATTTAATTATCATGATTAGTTACATAATCATCATATTATTTAACGATGAAGAGCATATTTTTATGCATTTACACTAAAACTTAAATTCTTGGCTAATAACCAGTGCATATTAACTTATTTCATAACGGTAGTTATTGATCTGAAATGCATTAGTTTGTCACCACCTAGAGCTCGTGACGTGGCATTTACCCTAGCGAGCAGCGACTCGGTCCATTTTCTGGTTCTGTGAACTCATTAACTGCTGTTTACTTTTGTATTAAGTTTGTATTATTTTGAAATTTCAAAGTTAAAAAATGATCCATCGTTTTCTATCGTGTTAAGCGGCTCGCTGAGGCAAAATGTTTATCCCGCGAAAACGTAACTCGCCTCATATATCCAGGTACCTGAGGTGGGCTACTTTTTGCTGGCAATGCAGTAGCTCATGACATGCCAGCTAAACATTCAACCTCAGCGAGCCACTTAACACGATAGAAAACTTTTGGATCTTTTTTTTTACTTAAAATTTTAAAATAATACAAAAGCTTTTAGGTAAAATTTTAAAATTAATGAGTTCACAAAACCAGAAAATGGACATGGTCACTGCTCGCCGAAGCAAGTATAAAGTGGCGGCAAACTCGCTGAGGTAAAACGTTTGCATAATTATTTTTATGTGCTTCAGTTCTTATATTCAGCATTACAGGAAAATGACAAAAAAATTACACTTATTCTTAACAAATTCCTGAAACGAAACAACATGGTTGTTTAAAAGATGTTTACACACTCCAAATGTGGGGAAAAAACGCAAAAAAGCTTTGGTTACATTTCCTGTTAATCACATTGACCTGTTAGAATGAGTCACAATCCACATTCACTATTGATTTACATTAATTTGATTGAGTATAAGATGGATGACATTATACACATTATTGTTTTGCAGTAATAAACGGAATATTTTATGTGCTTTATTAATTATTATGAAATGGGCAGTTCCAGTCCTTAAATCTAATTGACTAACCCACCATGAAACAACATTGTAGCCTTGACATTGTTCACAATGACCCACAAATTTGACCACTTCACATTCGTATAAATAAAGGTTATAAAATATACCGTTTCCCAAGTTATACATAAACTGCATTTTGTAATTTAGCCACTAGATGGCAGTATTCAATTGTTAAAGAAACCAGAAATCTTTTACTTGCATTGGGGTTCATTTTAAAAAACAGGATTATGAAGAGGAGGAAGACTGGATTATGTTGCAGAAGATGAATTTATTTGCGATTTTTCTTTTAGTAATTTATGAATCAAACCTAGTTTTTATTATAGTGTGTTATAAAAGCAATAAGGCACAAGAGGTTGTATATTATTGTAAACAGTACTCCGCTTTTGCATCGTGCAATAACACCTCTTTACCGTGGTTTATTTACAAGAATGCACACCCTCTTGTGCCCTATTGTTTTATTATCTCTTATATGTATTGATGTTTATTGTAATGTATTTTTTCCCTTTTCTTTCCATTTTTGTCAACAGCATGTCTAACAACAAGCCCACACCACTCAAACTAAAGTGTCTGGCAGTCAGCTTGATGACCAGGGCAGAAGATTTTGAAATGGTGGATGGTGTGGTGGAAGCAAAAAGCAAAAAAATGGTTGCCAAATGCGGTTTAAGTGATGGGCAGCAAATTATTGTTGCCCATCTACAAAATGAAAATTGCGTAAAAATTGAAGAGGGTTGCTCATATATTATAAAAAATTCGAATGTCACTGACAAATATGGCCAAAAAAGTATATTTTTCAATGCCAACACTGTGGTCTTTAAAACAGCCAATCTAGAAATTCCTGCAGCTATTAAGGAAAATTGCCACCACATCATCCACCCAACCTCTGGCCCACTTGATTCCAGTGGTAATTATTTCACAGTCACCGGAGTAATAATCAGTGTGAGTTTTTTTATTAATGCTAATGCATGTGTATAGTGTATTTATAGAGAATGATTTAACAGTATTATGATTGTTATTTTTCTTAGCTAAATTCAATCCGGATGATTGTGACGAAGGATGGGCCTATTCCTGCTCGGGACCTTGTAATCGACATGGATCAACAGCAGCACGAGGTGACGTTGTGGCGAGAGGCAGCGCTTACGGAACTTGCCCTCTCACAAATGATAGAAATTACCCATCTGAAGAAATCGAGAAAATTAAATTCTACTGTGCACACCACCTTAAAGGTAAATTATGGTCAAAAGAGTTTGAAATGGCTTAATGACTGTTTGAGATATATAGTGGCATTCAAAAGTTTAGGCCCCCCTGGTCAAAATTACTGTTACCTTACTTGCAAATTAAAAATAAAAGAATATCAAAAATCTAACATTTTGGCACCATTCATAGTTAGTACTTATTAGAATCCCCTATGCCAAGCATCAGTGCTTGCAAACTTGTTTTTGTTTGCTTGCTTGTTTTTTTTGGAGGACTTTTTAATGCATTCTCACATTTTTATCTCCTAAGGTTCCCATACTTTTGCAAGGTACTACACTTTTTACTCTGAAAATGTACAGAAAATACATAATACACTTAACTTGCTGTTGCACTTGCACATTAATAGTAAAGCAATACTTTAGTTTTACTTTGTGGTGGTTATTTTTTTGGTGAAAACAACCAATAAAACAATGAAAGCAACATTTAGACTTTAGCCGTGTTGTAATACCATAACGTGAGAATACAAGAACTAAATAATCACAACAAACATATTTTTATACTCTTCAAGTAAAAATGATAACATTGTTTTGTAATGTAATTGACTATCTAATGGTAAACAACTTTTAAACAAGATACTTTAATTTGCAGAAACCAGAGAAGAAATCAAGACATGGTATTGAGGTGATTGGTGTGTCAGCCGGACAGAACAGCACGCTTCTATTAACAAAAAGCATGGAAGAGCTCATCATTCCACATAATGTTTGGAATGGACAATTTGATGAACTCGTAACTCGCCTTCCTATTATTATTAATGTTTTATATGAGGAAGGCGAGATCTGTTCCGTCGAAAACCTGGACTTTGTGGAGGTATAAAACCTGTATAAAGGTATAAAAACTATTTCAGGATTTAGCTCTTAGGAACTGCACGTTTCTGTTTTTTTGGTGTTTTTCATGTTTAATGTTCTTTTAATTAAGTTGGCTTTTAAAAAGCATTTGTTACATTGTTCTGTAAAGTCTATTCGTCCATACCATACTCCATACCACACACACTGTACACCACACTCTCATGTTATACACAGTACACTCAAATTTCCAATTTTCTGTATATCCAATATTTATATATATAATGTAATGTATTTTATTTTATTTATTTGTGTCCCATTTTGAGAAATATAATTATATATTTTTCAAATAAACAGATGATGATTAATATGAGTGTATGAGTTTGACACCTGTTAGCACTAACTTGTTTTGTCCATTTTCTAGCATTAATATTGCAGGTAGGGTAGTATAATTGACTAAATTACCTTATCAGAATATTTGTGAAGTTTAATTTGGCTCATAAAAGTTGGGATAATAATGTAAAAAAACATAAGCTAAAGCTATTGATTCAAAGAAATTTCACTGTCACCTTAAACTTATAACAAATTCTATATTTGTTTAAATACTGTTAATGTTTAAAAAAAAAAAAAACAGTATAATAAACCCATTGTGCTTATTGCTAATGCTAATTATTGTAATCATAACTCTGGCGAAAGTGACTTACAGGCTAATAATGTTAAACTTTTAAACTCTCTATTTTTTAGCAAAATCCTAAATATGGCATCGCTAAAGTGAATTGCTCTTGTTCTTTTACTCAATTACTCTTTGACTACAGGCAAAATTTTGGTACCTGCTGAAATCTGAAACCTAAAAGATTCATACTAAGTTATCAGAATTATTATAATTACTTAAATTACTTAATTAAAAGTGTTATTGAACCTATTTTATTAAAGTCTAAAAATTAATTGTTAAAAAAATGTTAATGAAAAGTTTTAGTAAGTGGCTGGGAGATTAAAACCACAGAAATTCTTGCTACATGTCTGATCAAACTATTAAATATTTAAATATTTATTAACTATTTACAGTGTGATTTATAAGAAGATACCAAGGCCAAAATTAATAATGACCTTGGAGACTCCAGATTGTGCCATAAAAATGCCATACTGTATAGTGTGGCTTCTGTCATTAAGCAAACATATTTTATTTGTTACAAGGGAGTCTTAATAAAGTGTTAAAGTTGTTTTAAAATTGTAAGAATCTGTGAAGCACACAAAAAAGGAGTACATACAAAAAGCCATAGAATTTTAAAATTGTAAAGATTGTAGTTACTTAAATAAGACCAAAAATAAGACAATTTATTTTGTACTTCTATTTATATTTGTTACAGTCAGCAAAATGTAGTATAACACTGTAAAGACCACTGTACCTTCATATAATAAATAAAGACTATTATAGATAAAAGTGGGGAAAATAATACAAAGTGAGACGAGAAATGTATGTTCAACAGAAAGGCGCAATGTCTTATGTACTTATTCCTCAGACTCTCTAATGATATGACTTAATTCTTCTTCGATCTTCATTTCGTCCTAACGAAGCACTAGAGAACAAAAACAACAATTAAAAAATGGCTCATTTATCATTGTTTAAAATTTAGAAAAAACTCTGCACCTTCAAACATGTCTTGTGAGAATGCTAATGAATAGAGCACACTGAGTAAGACCCAGAGAATAAACATAAATAAAAATTACTTACCAAACCTGAACTGGTTCACAGCCTTTCATCAAAATTTCTTCCTCTTCTGAGTCGATGCTAAACAACCTCTCTGCTCAACTTCCTCAAGCAACAGTGCCCCAAGTAAAAAAAAAGACTTCTCACGAAGTTAACCTCTGTTTTAATTGTTGTTGATGTCATTTTGCTTAGTTATTTTAAGAAAAATAACAGTATTCAGAGAAATATGCACAAGCATGTATTATTGACAATGACGCACACCCCTTACCTCTTCACACACAATAAAAAAGAATTCCTGACGTTTTGTACAGTACATTGGCCACTAGATGGCACTTTGTAAGAAAAAACAAAAACTGTATCAGTTGAAAAGTAAATATTATGAATGTAAACCTTAATCCAGAAGAAAACAGAGGGGTATATCATACAAATGTACACAAAAGGTTTTATGGATCCTTTAAGGGTCCCCCCACTGTCACTTGTGGCATTTTAGTGCTAACAGTCGGTATAAAAGTTTAAATACTGTAAACCATGTATTAAAACAAACACATACATATGACTGAACTCTGTTATAAAACTGCATTTGTAGATTGGGTTATATGGTAAAAAATAATAAGATTTGGCACTGTTTGGTACGGCTTAGCAAAAGAATGAACAAATAAAACCAGGAGAAAGAAAACAGAAAAAAAAAAAAAAAAAAAATTAAAACCCATGCAAATATTTAAAATATGCAAAATGTTAACCATGCTGATGTGAAGAACGTGCCAAAAATCCAAATTTTGGCAGCGGCAAACCAAAAGGATAACCAAACAATAAAAAGAAAAAAGACAAATGTGTACAGTTGTTTAAAATTTAAAAAAAAAATGAGGCTAAAATGTTGATGTGGAGAAAATGCCAAACTGCTTAACAGTAACATTGGCTTACAAAAAATAAATAAATAAATAAAAAAAATAAATAAAAAAAAGAAATGACAAACGTAGCATGCTAATCATGCTAATGTGAAAAACATACAAAACTGCTAAATGGTAAAGTGGGATAACCAAAAAAGATAAATCTAACTAAAAAACAAAAAACAAAAAAAACCTTTAAAAGAGCAAGAAATGGCTAAAATGCTAATCATGCTAATGTGGAGAACATACCAAACTGCTAAAAAGTAAAAGGAAGAAAAAAAGGAAAACTTGACTAAAAAACAAAAACAAAAAAGCAAAAAAGGCTAAAATGCTAACCATGCTAATGTAGAGAACATGCCAAACTGCTAAATAGTAAAGTGGATAAAAAAAAAGAAAAACCTGACTAAAATGCAAAAACAACAAAAAAAACACAAAAAGGCTAAAAATGCTAATCATGCTAATGTGGAGAACATGCCAAACTGCTAAATAATAAAGGGGATGAAAAAAAACCTGACTAAAAAACGAAAAACTGAAAAAATAAATGTAAAAAAGCAAAAAAAGGCTAAAATGCTAACCATGCTAATGTGGAGAACATGCCAAACTGCTAAATAGTAAAGTGGATAAAAAAAAAGGAAAACCCGACTAAAAAACAAAAAACAAAAAAAAAACACTTGAAAAAGCAAAACTACGCTAAATTGCTAATTATGCTAATAAGGAGAACATGCCAAACTGCTAAATGGTCAAGGGGGAGAGCCAAAAAAAAAAAAACTTGACTAAAAAACAAAAAAATAAAAAAAAATAAACATAAAACAGCAAAACAGGGCTAAAATGCTAATTATGCTAATATGGAGAACATGCCAAACCGCCAAATGGTAAAGGGGATAAACAAAAAGAAAAACCTGACTTAAAAAAAAATAAGTTAAAAAAAACAAAAAATTTACAAGAAAAAAAGGCTAAAATGCTAATCATGCTAATTTGGAGAACATGCCAAACTGCTAAATGGTGGAATGGATAAAAAAAAAAGAAAAACCTAATTAAAAAATGAAAAACTA
>JAOUQT010048132.1:0-10890 GCA_025769995.1 Xyliphius kryptos
TTGTGTTGTGCTCTAGATCTGGGGCTTATCTGATGATTGTGTTGGGGGGGGGGGGGGTTCAGTGGCGGGGGGCCCAGCGCAGTGTGTGAAGCGGAGCCGGGGAGGAAGGGAGTCAGCAGTAAACACTGAGCAGTCTAAAACCACAGAGTGCACCTGGCGCACCTCAGCCGAACGACTTCAAACAGTCAGAGACTCATTCACAACCTTAACTGTTTCACAACCACACTGTCAAGGAACTCTGAGGTGGAGCATCTTTAAATGGACTCTCCTACCATAACTCTCTAAGCTACTCTGTTTGCATCTGCCTGCACAATGCATGGGCTCAGCTGCTCCTGGAGGTACTAAGGTTCAGACTCAGAGGAGATCTTTACGATCGCGGCTCCTAAACTAGGTGGTAGGTGGGTGTGGAAGCTCAGTGATTAGGGGGTTGGGCTGTCAATCAGAAGGTTTAAATCCCAGGTCCACTGAACTTACCAAGGTTCTTGGGTAAGTCTTGAGTAAGACCCTTAACCCTCATTGCTCCAGGGGGACTGTACCAACCCTGTGTTCTGATCCCAACCATCTAGTTGAGTTATTTGTAAGTCGCTTTAGAGTAAAGCATCTGCTAAATGACCATATGTAAACTATGGAGCATTTCCCCCCTAATTATAGACAGGTCTCTGTACTGTCCTCTTTCAAATTTAGTCTTGAACCCCATTTTTTTTCTCAGGCTTTTTACTTTGCCTTGATTTGTTTTACCATTTTATTGCATATATATATAATTTTTATTCTTATTATTATTATTTGGTATATTGTTTCTTGTTTTATAGGTTTTTTAATGATCAACAGTGTACAGCACTTTTTTGCAGCCTTTTGTTGTTGTTGTTTTTTTGTTAAATACTGTAGAGTAGACCCCTGACTAATAACCCCCACATCCCACCAGAGAGCTCGTACTTAAAAACCTAAACACAACATTCAGCATTCAGTCTGAGCCCCCGGTGTGTTTTGCTGTTCTGAATATCGTCCTCCGTCTGCATCCCTTACTCCATTAACTTTTTATCCTCCGCCCAGTTCATAACATCTCCAGTTACATTCAATCCAAACGATTCTTTCTTTCTTGTATTTTAGCCACGCCCACTGCCCCCACCCTGTTCCTGTTTTGTTCATCAGTGTTCACCCTTCTGCAGATCAGTCCTGCTCCCTCTTTACACCCCCACTCACCCGACACCCACCCTGCAGCAGAATAACCTGTTCCCTGTTTGTTCTCCAGCGGGAGCTTTATTTAGCCCCTTAGCATACTAACCCCACAAAGCATTTGTACACCTGCAGACCACCACGGTCCCTCCAGTGGACCCCACCCCCCCTCATGGTCACACTACCCACTACATGTTCCACTCTGAAGATAAAGTTAGTGTACACTGTAAAAGTGCAGCTTCAGTATGTTCTCCAGCTCAGTAAACCAGTTTAAACCGGACCTGTCTGTTAAGTCTGTTACTAATTTAAATTAAGGATTTGGTACGCATCAATGTCATGAATAAACTCTGGATTTTCATTAGCTTTATTCCATCATTTAAATGGAAATGGGTTATTCAGAACCAGACAGACATGGATGGTTGTAGTTACAGAGGTCAGTGAGGTTGTGCTGTTTTGTTGTTCTCATTTCTCATATGCTGTACCACAGGTGCAGTACTGTTAGCAGATACTAGGGGCAGGCTTTACACTCTTACACTCTGTTTACTTTAATGACAGCCTGTTGATCAGAAATCACTAATTGTATCAACTTTATAAAACTGTCTCCACATTGGAAGTGTTCTGGTGGTTCAACTGGGTTCTGTCTGGGTGCTGAGGGGAACATCAGGCTCTAAACAGATTGTAGCTCCTTCATGTTTGTTGTGATCTCGAGGGCTTCGGGTACGAGACTAACACAAGATCTTAAAGCAGAGGTTAGTAATATTTGGGCAAAGGTCCAGGTCCGGACCCAGATGTTGTTCACTATGGACCCAAACCTTTAAACTTATGATTTAATTTTTGTTTTATTTTAAGTGGCTGAACTTTTCTTGTAATTGCGGTATGGGTGTCGCTGTGCAGTAAACTCTTGCTTGCGTAATAAGATTACCAAAGGCTGTCCTCAGCCAATCAGATCTGTGCAGATTCAATTAGTCAGTGTAGTCAATGAGCTGTGTGTGTGTGTGTGTGTGTGTGTGTGTGTGTGTGTGTGTGTGTGTGTGTGTGTGTGTGTGTGTGTGTGTGTGTGTATATATATAAATATATACATGTACTTGTATTAAACCTCTGTCTGCTCCTGTAACCGTCTTCCTAAGTTTATTTAATATTTCTCTATTAAACCCCAGATTGTAGACAAACCGAGTCTGAACACTGTATGGGGTGTAATGCTGGAATTTGGAGTGTTATGTTGCTCAGACCAGCTGAGGAGGCTGTGAGAGATCCAGCAGAACACGGGGACAGTGTCCTCTGTTTAAGCTTCATATCTGCTTCAGTACAGGAGGAGGAGAATGAGGAGGTATGGTGGTGACCCATGTGTCTTTAAATGGCCTGTACCTTCGTGTCAGTGTTTTATATTCAGTGTCGGAGCACACAGGAAGTCAGGTTGCTGTGTGGAGCATGGGTGTGAAGTGTTGCTGTGGTGAGTGAGGGCTGTGTTAGTATCTGTGCTGCTGATGGTGGACCAAAGGCCTTCAGACATCCAGCTCCAAGGTAACAGCATCCTCTCACTCCTCAATAGCAGACAGTACAGAGAGTCCGATGGTACAAACAGAAATTAAAATTCCATTCCGTTGTTACCATTCTGCTTATAAAATCCACGTTAGTTTTCTCAGTTTGGTCTGTTCTTTTTCCTCTCAGTGGGATGTGCAGATGGATTTTACCTGGAACTGCAGGAGTGTGTTTGAGGTTTGGAGATATTAGTTTGCTTTTAGCAGGAAATTCAGAGTAAACATAGAACATGGAGGATGGATGCCTGAAGCTTCCACTGATGAGGAAACTGACGAAAAGGTTCTGATGGGCTCCTTAGACCTTTAAGGATTGATGTCTTAAACTGAGCTCCAGTGAAGTTAATAAAATCATACAGATCCACCACACACACGCAAACACACACTCCATGTGTGAACTGCCCAAGTGTCTGGAGTCCTTCTGCTGCTAGAAACAGTTCAGAGTTCATTTAAAACTATAATAATAACATGTTGTAATTCCCTAGAACGTCACTGCACTTTAAGTGAGAATCAGTGGAGCACAGATTAAAGGACAGTGCAGTTTTTTTTAATAAAGCAAAATGATGTTTACTGACTTTAAAGAGCAGGAGCAGCGGGATAGGCCCCGGGTTCTAGAGACAAACACTGTACAGACTCAAGACTGATGGTAGATCAGAGTTTCAGATGATTGGTGTTGCCATCGTAACCTGGTGCTTTGAGGAGTGCAGGAGGCCAGTACAGCAGTCAAGCTGAACTCCAAGCAGGTGACAGAGTGAGGTTTGGATGCTGCTGGTGAACACTGATGGGAACATTTAGAGAAGCACGGCTGCATGATGGACCCGTTCTCGGTGGGCAGCAGTCTGTCAGCATTGCTGAATAGTTAAGATTGATAACGTATTGATCAATTGCTGATGATCAGTGCAGCAGATATTCAGTGTAAGTTGTGAGCTCCGTACAGGACCTGGTGATTTTAACAATTCTCAGAATGTACCCCTGTCAGAGGAACATAATCAGATGGAGGGGATCAGACCTAATCGAGGGAACTATGCACTGAATAATGACGTCTTCACCACCAGGAAGACTAACCTTTATTTTGATCAACACTGCAAGTTTATCTTCACTCAGAGTGGAGTGGTTGTTTGTGAGGTTCTGGTATCTGTTTGTGACCCTCATCACCCGGCATCAGACCTGGAACATGGGTTGATGTGAAGGAGGATGTGTTTCATGTCAGAAGGTTCTGTTCCGTTTGCTTTGAGACCATTGGAGACACTTTGTTCTCCGTATTGCAGTAAGCCATTTAACACGGAACGGACCATGTTGTTGTATGTCTTTAACCCCTTCAGCTCATCCATAACATGAAAGGAGTGAAGCAGACAGCACATAGTGGGGGGAGGGGAACGGGTT
The DNA here is from genome assembly GCA_025769995.1 of Xyliphius kryptos. NCBI lineage: Eukaryota > Metazoa > Chordata > Actinopteri > Siluriformes > Aspredinidae > Xyliphius > Xyliphius kryptos. The sequence goes on from JAOUQT010048132.1 coordinate 4,092, forward strand.
ATGTGAGGTCTGAGAGCTGCAACATCAAATAAACGCTCCTGTCAATAGGAACATGGAGAAGATTAAAGAGAGAGGAAGGTGAACACAACGGGGTAACGGCGTATACACCCTTGAGCACTCGGCATTAACTGATGTGAGGAGGAGAGGGAGGAGTAACGCATGGGGACAAAGGTGTCCTAGTGGCCCGTTGTGGATCTTTAGAGAACATCACATCCAACAGTGAGCCTCATCCTTTAATCATTCCATCCCTCAGCGCAGCACTTCTGATCCATTAAATCTGAGTTCAGAGGAGCTGCGCATTCAGAACCTCTACCTGATCACGGGACACGGAGCGCCTCTCATCTTCCCCTGTTTACAACCCAGCAGCCTTCATTTATTCTATTAACAACATAATCGAACTATTAATAATCACACACACACACACACACACACACACACACACACACACACACACACACTTCCATTAATTTAAACAAAGTATTTGGTTCCAACTTTGTTTGAACAGTTTAGGGAAGGACCTTTTAAAGCCTCAGCACAAAGTAAGGTTCTTAAGCACATGTGGTGGATGGGGTGAATTTGGTGTAAAAGACTTTAACTGATCCAAACAGAGTCCCGTCAACACAGGCAACTACTTTGTGATTAATTAGAGCTGAGATACCAGTCCTCCCATCCAACATCGGTGTCTGACCTCATGCTTTTCTGGTTGAAGGAGGTAACCACACACACACACACACACACACACACACACACATCCTGTAGATGTGATGTGTTTTTTCAGTACACGGTAAGGACTGATCAGCATCACCACTTAAGTATGTACACACACACACACACACACACAAACACACACGTTGTTCTTCTACTGAAGACGTCTGACAAGTTCTTGTGGCGGGGGGGTAATGCCCGCACCTCACAGAAGCATTAGTGTGATATTTTATTCTGTGATAGTTTTAGATATTTTTCTCTGATAGATAAAGGTACTTCCCTTGGCTGCAGATTGTTGTAACAGAATTACCCGGTGATATGAAACAGCCCCCGGGTTTCAGTATTACTGCTGGAGCTTCTGATCACCTCAGTGCACTTTGAGGTTTGATCAGAATCGTTTACTGATAAATCCCCATGTCCTTCAGTTCATTGATTATGATTCTAAGTTGTGGCATCATTCTGAATGTCAGTACTGCTCGGGCAGGACCATGGGCTCCCAGGCTAACGGCTGATAAAAGCCCACTTGTGGTTCTCTGATGAGTCTGAAAGCAGCCAGGGATCTCCATCTTTACCGTGGGGAGCACTGAGGAGCTGCGATCACGGCGCCTCCTCTGTTTCTTTCAGTGCATGAGTTTAAAGATGTGGTGAGGGAGGGGCGGGGGCAGGGGTGAGGATCGGCCTCAGCGTGTTTAAACATGCCCACCTTGTTATGTCTGCAGTGCCTTTGATGTTCTCCAAACCTCCAGCGAGCCGGCTCTCTTTTTCTTCCTCTCCCAGCCATCCGATCGTTTCCAGATTGCACTTTGATGGTAGCGAGCGCATGTTGTCACTCGGCTTTTTTGAAGCGGGACCTAAACACGGTCCAGCAGTTTAGGAAGCTCACACTTAGCATCAGGTGGAATTTCAGGTGTAGAACTTTCAGGGTTGTGATGTAAATTACAGTCGTATTTAAATGAAATCGACTCAAATTCTGAAAAAGCCGTGAGATTACAGGAACACACTGAGGTTTGAAGACCACTGTGGGATTTTAGTTTATTTCACTTTTACTCAGAAAGGAAATGAACTTGTTCAGTTACAGTAACAGCGAGTGCAGAGCGCGTGCTTTCCATGTGTAAATTCAGCTGCAGCAGAACCTTCTGAACAACAACCGAACAGGACGGCTTCGTTCTGAACGTTCTGCAGCTGCTCTGTTCAACGTGAACTCTGGCGTGTTTGTGTGGCGCTGCTCTGCTGCGTGCGACATCCTCTCTCCCGGGATTTACATTGTTGATGTAACGAATGTGGGCAGCTTTGAAAGCTGATGACTAACTTTGCTCTCCCACAGACTGATTGATGCCCACATGCACAAACACGTGGCTGAAAGAAAGCGCCCTAGCAGGGCTCAGCCCGCCTTCCGGTGACTGGGTCTGTGTGCGAGCTGCGGTGGGCCTTCTGGGAGGCAGCGTTAGTCATCCCCACAAATTAGGATAATAAATGGTGATAATCTTGTTTCCCCCTTTGAATTTTTTTCAATCAAATCTCACAAAGCAGCATTTCCGGTGCTGACTTCATTAGTAGGGACCGTGCTGGAGTTCCACGTTAAAGACAGGAGTGAGGTGCTTCTCATTGATCCCCCACATTAAAGCATCCTTTAAAAGGAAAATCACTGAATATAGATGGCGTCCGTATGACAGCTCCTCTTTACATTCAGAAACGGTTGATTAAAGACTCATATCAAAAATTCTTTCTCTGATTGTTTCATCAAAAACTCTGCTCTACAAATAAAATAAAAGATGAAACCGTTTCATAGCATCACAGCGCTGTTACCCTCCTATAACTGAGCTTCTGTCTCGGTGTCTCCGTCATTCTCACTGTATATCTCTTTGTCATTGTCTCAGTCTGTCTCTTTCATTGTCGCAGTCTGTCTCTCTCTCTCTCTGTGTCTCTCTGCATGTCTCTCTCGGTGGTTTATAATATGTTTGTTGAAACGTGTAATAATTGTCCTGTCCATGCTGTATTTGGACCGAAGGTTGAGATCCCTTAGGATGAATGACTGTCTCTGCTTCTGTCTAATCAGAATACAGCACTGATGTCGCGTGGTGAGCAGTAGAGCAGTGTGTTGTTTGTGTAGTTGCTGTTCCATCTAGCTGCTAACTCCTGGACTAATGTCCTGGAGTGTATGGGGAGTTTGTGGGTGGGGTGGGGGTGTATGAAATAACAGGTTGATAATTGCATGTTGAAGACTCCGTGCTCATTAAACCTCGAACATGAAAAACCACTTCAGATCTGGTCAGTCCTTCTGCCATTTCGGTCTAAATGTCTGCTGCAATTACGCTTGGAAGAAATAACATGTGAGCCTGTGTGTTTACATGCTGCCACATGAACGTCTATTCAACGGGGCGGGCCCAGAATGACCAAAACCATGGACACCCTGCGCTTTGCTCAGACATGCAGCTCGTCTTTCAGTTCATCGTTACTTTGTTTTTACAGCTTTTCAATGAATTTCTGTAATGTTTTCCTTTGATTTGTATGACAGTAACTCCGGGTCTACTGACAACTGGGTTAAACACAGACACCACTTTGGTCTTACACTGAGCCAAGGGTCCAGACTCTTCCACACTGCACCAGACTCATACTCCTCCGGGCACCTGTGCTCACTTTACCAGTGTGTGTTTTTGTGTGTGTTTCACTACACGGGTGGGTTAAATGTGGAGGACAAATTCCTCTGTATGTAAGCACAGTAGGCAAAATAGATCACTTTATTATATTGCACCGTACTCAGATATGGAGTGAGCTTCCTGTGGCAGTTCAGGAATCATAGAAACTGGAGCGCTTTAGATCTGACTTTTTAGATGATGAGAAAGTCACTGTGTGCAGTGAATTGTTGTTGTGAGTTGATTAGTGTAACGCTGCTTCATGACTTTCTGTGATGGGATGTAAAGGTTCAGACAGTTTAGTTAGTCTCCTCGCTAAAGCCGCGCTAAAATGGGATGGGGTTGTGTCTGTGTCTGAATGAAATTCATAAACAAATCAAATTATCCACAGTGTGCTTCCTCCATCATCTTCCACAGTCAATTATGCTTCAAGCCTTAGGATTCTGAATCCAAAGTTTTTTTTTCCCAGCAACCTCAAGGCAAATGATGTAGAACCCTAAAGCTTCACTGACTCCTGTCTCTCCTGTTTGTTTTGTAGACTAACAAAGTGTCCGTGGTGCAGCAGCCGCATGGAATCCACCCTCTCACATCACTGCTGCCCTACAGCAACGAACACTTCACCCCCAGTCCTCCACATCTGCCCTCTGACATGAGCCAGAAACCAGGTATGTGTTTGAGTGCTTTCGGTTTATTCAGAATCATCTTCCCTGGTCCTTACTGTAAGTCCACCACCAGCAGATCACATTATAAACATACCATCTGAACTGGGCCTGCTGAAGAGCAAACTCTGCCACATATCTGTTTCTAAAATTATTTGAGAATAGTGCAGTGAAGAGAACCTTGAATGAACAGGTTCAATCAGTTCAGCTCTAAAATAATGAGGGTTTCTGCGTCTCCTTCATGACTAAAGAACTTTAATTGTGCGCTGCTTCACAGACGGTGTGTCTGTGGGCAGGGCAAGAACCAGGGTCTGATTTTTTTAGAACTGTAGCTGGAATTCCCCCCTGTTTTATGGTGACTGATCTGAACCAGGGTGCAGTGACTGAGTCCAGGAGCCCAGGGCTATGACACACCTGTGATACAGTATCATTAACCCATTATCACAACCCCCCTCCAGAGTCTGAGATGCTTTATATTTTATTCTGTGAACTTTTGTAGAAAGAGGCTGAAAGCAAAGACAGCATCAAAAATATCTAAACAGAATGGAGAGCCAGGTTCCGGAACTTTTATTAATCCGGGTCAGTTTTATCAGATTATGAGTGGGCGGTGCTCAGTATGAGGGTCTCTGAGGTTCGTGTGTCTGTCTGCATGGTGTTTTGTATTGATGATCCGAAATTCTTACAGACTAGGTTACAGAACCTGTAGGAGACAAAGACAGAGACAGCACTGTTGTTGATGCACAGAGGAAATGAAAGTGAGGGGCGGAGCATCCAGACATGACTTCAGTATTGATCCAGTATTGTTTTGTATATTATTCAGTCACCTCAGGTTCACAGCTACTTTCACTTTTCAGTGATCAGACGAAGAACGCTGCAGGGTTTTCGCTTCTCTCGGGTTCACCAGGTTCCAGGTCTCAGCAGGAAACTCTCCACTAACACTAACACTAACACTATCTGATAAAACCTAGAGACCAGCAGAACCATTAGAATAAGAATTCTGGGGCCTGTCTGACATCACGGCTAAATTCACATCTTACATCAGCTATGTTTGATGGATGTGGTAGCTCAGTGGTTAAAGCGTTGGGCTAGCAATCAAAGGTTTGTGGCTTCAAATCCCAGGTCCACTGAAGTTACCAAGTGGGTCCTTCAACAAGGCCCTTAACCCTGTGGTCTGACCCCAACTATTAAGTGGAATACTTGTAACACAGTGAACCGTGCCGAATGTTCAGTTGGAAGTGAAATTGTATTACCCAGCTTCTTTTTTTACCAGTCCATCCAGTCGTTACAGTTCCCCCTCAGGTCTCTACGACAGGGGGAACCCTCTGACTCATGGAACTTACTAATGAGAACAAGGTTCTACATCCAGCTGCTCCCAGCGTCTTAATCAGTGGTGTACAGGATGGGAAATAGGATGCTAAAAGAACTGAATGAAAATTATTTTGTCACTGAGAACTCCTGCTTTAATAGGACCGTGCTCCCGTCCGCGCCGTCGCCCTCGTCCAGCTCAGTGATTGACAGGAGGGCAGTGTTGCTGATCAAGGGCTGATGCTTCCACATGACCGTCTAACAGGGTTTTGTTACGAGAGACAAAGAGAAAGCAAATTGCTTTAGTCGCATTCCATCTGGACAAATTCATAGCCGTGAGTGCAGAGACATGCCTGAAGCTCTTGCAAATTACAGTCATCACGCTGCATTCTTCTGTACAAATACAGGTTGCCTTTGTTGCCTTCAAGTTACACTTAAATGCTGGGTACTGAGTGTTGACATGACTTCCTTCAGAGAGCTTGTGATTCCTATGGTAAAAACAACGGCCCGAGTCCTCAGCCTCCTCCAGCCTTTCATCTGCACACGTCAGCTGCGTCCGCTCTGTCCTTTAATACACTTTCTCTGATCTGCTCACACTGCAAACCACCTACTGATATCACCTTCAGCTGCACGGTCTGACCACACAACGGTCTCAAATCCCCTACTGCAGGCATGTCCAACGTCCGGCCCGCGGTCAGATTCTAAACGGCCCGGGCTTATACTGTGTTCTTTGAGGCTCGCCAGCTCAGTCTGAATGAATATATCAGAAAAGCTCGAATATGTAATTCTGCCTTTTACCACATGATGACAGTATTCTAATACTGTCTATGTGTGCCTTTGTGCCTCTGGAAGAATCAAGGACATACTGTCAGAGGAGGCTAGGGGGAACTCTCCAGATCTGAAAGAATTGTATCTATTTAGAGTTGTTCAGGCCTGAGCTGCTCACATTCAGTTACACTGCCATCTGAAAAATGAAGCTCAGTGTGAGAAAGACTATTGTTTTATAACAGTGCGTATTTTTATATAAGTTTTGTGGTGAAAAATGCCAGAAGGAAGTATTGGCGCCAGGGCATTTTCAGTTTATCAATTTTGTCCTGCTTTGCAAAACATTTGGACACCCCTGCCTCCCACCCACCCCACCTGAACTCATCTTCTCTGTCTTTCTCACAGGTGTTCACAGACATCAGTCTCAGGAACTTTCCAGCTTCTATTCCCTACCGGCAGGTGGTGTTGGCCAAATTCCTCCAACCATGAGCTGGTAGGTGCAACAATCAATCCATCTCTCCTTCTCCAGCAGATCTCAACAAATACACCAGCCATCATTATCTTATCCAGTGGTTTTCAACCTGTGCCAGTGGGCCACAGATGTACAATGGGGCCGTAGCCCAAAAATCTTTTTTTTTTTTTTTTTTTTGCACACTACAAGCAGCGCTAGCTAGTGGATTGGTTAATATGCTGAGCTATCTATTTGATTACTAACTAATTAGTTAGCTACTT
>JAOUQT010048142.1:0-10890 GCA_025769995.1 Xyliphius kryptos
AGGTCATGATGAATTGTGGGTTTAGCTGGGACTATAAGTAACTAAGTCTTTGCCCGATTTAATTTAAAATGATGGGCCTTCATCCAAACAGATAAGTCGCTGAGGCAGGCAGATCTTCCTGAAATTACCAATGTGGGTACTTGTGCAAGATCCTTCACCCTTATTGCTCCGGGGGTGCTGTATCAACCCTGTGTTCTGACCCCAACCAAGTTGGGTTGCCTGGAAGTCACATTGGAAAAAAGCGTCTGACAAATAACCAAACGATTGTCTTGCACTGTTGATGCTGCCCAGCTGCTCGAAGAGGAGTCTTCTACTGAGCCTCGTTCCTCACAAGTTTTCTTCCAACAATACCAAAGAAGATTTACTTGCCTTTGTTACTTTGGCTTGTTTTTTAAACAATCAGGAATAAACCTTAGGCATAATTTATTGATATCGGATTAAGATCAGCCCAGCAATAAATTGGCGTTCAAGCGCTCAAACGTTCTCCCCTGGATGGGCATGGGACGTCAATAGATCAGATATGAGGTGTGTGCAGTGTTTCCCAAACTCATATCTTTGTAGTATTTGTTTAGTTACAATTATTCTTCATTGATGATTAATTATAAATATCTTACCATTTTTTGGCAACTTAAGGTTCAGTGGGGGCGAGACGTTTCATGTTTCTGTGAGAAAGTCACAGACATGCATCTATTTCCACAGTCACCTGACCCAAACCACATCCTTTAATGTTTAAGAGGAACTTAAAGACAGGAAGTCCAGCATTAAGTAACATCAAAAGCTGCCATTTGGAACTTTAAGATCATGCTGAGTAAAGTGGCTCATTAAAGTTTACACACAATGCTGTTTATGCAAGTCAGCGCAGCAAAAAGAGAACATACCATGTACTGGTAATGTTTTATTTAAAAAAAAACAAAAAACTTTATTTGTAATAAAAGTCAGGGTTTTTAAAGCCAGAGGGAGAACATCTCGGGCCCTGGGCAGATACACCCAGGACAGGGCGCCAACCTATCGCTGGGCACACACTCACTCACTCACACTATACAGGGCAATTTAGAGCAGTCAATTAAACTGGAATCCATGTTTTTGGACTGTGAGAGGAAACCGGAGAACCCGGAGGAAACCCACGCGGGAGGGGAGGACATGGAAACTCCACCCAGATCGAGATTCGAACCAGCAATCCCCAGCGCTAAGAGACGAACATGCTAACCACTAAGCCACCGCGCCGCCCACTCATAATAGAATATTTTTTTATGTGGTGGACCAAACTACTGCCTCAATATTTTATCATCTTCAGCTTTAACCTACACTAGGGTCGCTAGGGAGTGGGGGGTTAGCGGGGTTACCAATGGCCATCCAGGGGAATTCGTTTTCGGTGCAGAACAGGTACACCCAGCACAGAGTGGGTCACTGGGTGTGCTAACCACTAAGCCACTGTGCTGCCCCCTTTATGAATTGATTTAATTTAATTAAATCTAAGAAGCGTTTAACAGAAGATGACCTTTTTGGGGGGAAATTTTGGTAGATGTGCCACAAATAAATCAAATTCATAAAAACGATTGGAAAGAAACTTTATTCATGATTTGGTTTAATCCAGGTGCTTATTTTTGCCTTCTTACTCAAAGATAAACGTTCCATCCTCTGAACTGTTCTGGTTGAAGAGCAGGTTTCCGCTTTCATCCGCATTATGTAATAAGTATTTGACTCCAGCCTTTACCCCGGATTTGAGTCCTGCCCCGACTATGAAGCCTGCCGTCCCTCCCGTAGCCGTCATTAGGGCATCTGTACCTATATCCACTGCACCAAGTATAGCTCTCTCCATCGCGGTGTCCGAACACCTGACTGAGGCGTAGTAAACTGCGCTGCCCAGATTATACAGAGTCGATACGACGGGGATCCACTCCACCACTCTGAACACTTGCTCCTCTGTTTCTTGTTTACAGTCAGAATTAGGGGCCCGTCTTCTTAGACGCACTCCACAAGTCTGTATCCAGGACTTAGAGGAACCGGAAGAAACCAGTCGACTACCCCGCCTACGAATGACATGGTACAGCCCAGACTCGGTGTTATGCGTGGTGCTGATACCAGCACAATCATATCCCAGACTTTGACAAACCTGCTTGGCTTTACCGAAAGGCATGGGTTGACCTTGATCACTCATCTCTCCCAACAAAGTAGCTCCCTCAACTTTCATCCAGCCTTGGCACTTCGTCCCACCCACGTTCTGATCCGCCTCTGCCAGCTGTTGGATGTTAAACATTATAGCCTGCAGCTTACTCAGCTTGGGCCCAGCAGAGAAGGAATGTGTGGTCTGTTTAGGGCCCTTATTTTGCCTTCTAATCTTCATTACTATATCACCCAACAGCTCCTTGGTGTCATCACGGCCCAGGTTCACGTAGAGGTTCAACACCAGGTCCTGAGCTTCATGGATACATCCTGCTGAGGCCAGCACAGGCACCATGACCAGCGCCAGCAACTCGTGGGAAAATCCTGCTCCTTTCCAAGGCCCTGCAGCCAGTTCTGCACAGCTCAGATTAGTATGAAGAGGCATGTGACCCTGCAAAGAGGCTGCAAGTTCAGAGACGAGCTGCCGAGCTGAGGAGGAACCGGGTTCCTCCCGATCATCACCCGATTTCACAGCGGTTTCATGGTTTATGGTAGTGGCCAGGAATGAGGACGGGGATGGAAACGAGCTGTCTGAAGGTATTTCTGAGCCAAGCGTGTTCTGGAAGTGGGTCGGTGGTGGCTCTTGTGCATAGACCATGTCAGACAGAAGCATGAAGCTTAGAAGCCTGCACTTGAGGTTAGAGAGACGCATTAACATGGCAGCTTGAAGCGCTGGATCTTCAAATGTGATGACTGAAACAGAAAAGACAGCACAGTTTCAACAACTGAGGTCATCAAGATGTTATAAAAGAAGCATCGGTTGCTGGGGGTTTGAGCTACCAGTCACTCTGTCCCCCTTCTTGCTCTATTGTCCGTTTCCTCCCTTTGCCATATAGATGGACTTTGTAGTTTTATAATTACAGACTGTATTCCATCTGTTAGTCCCCTATTTGTTCTGTCTCTATTGGTCAAGAGCATCACAGAACAAGTAGAATTTGGGTGGTGTATTCGTTTATTGTCAGTTCTACAGTGACACTAATGCAGTGAGGGGGTTTCTGCTAGAGTTTCATTTAAACACCTCAGTGACACTGCTGGAATAGGAATAATGCACCCACCCAATAATACCTGCTCTGTGTAAACCAACATGCAAACTTTGCTCTCAAGGTGCAGGTTTACTTTTAGTTCCTAGAGTTAATAAAGTCTCCTTAACTTTGGAATAGCCTTCCAGTTACTGTCCATGGTTCTGAAACACTATCAACCTTAAAAAGTAGATTAAAAACACATCTGTTTACGTTTGCGTTCAATTCATTCCCTGTAGATAAATGTGTAGATCTCAGGATGGCGCTGTTGGGTTGGTGATCTGGGATCAGTCTCTGCTGACATGTCAACTCTTCAGCCTGCTCATCAGTAGAAGGCGTGATGCTAAAATGAGACTATTCTGGGGGACCCTCTCGACTAAGTACCTGGCAGTATCTGCCCCTTTTGGTTCTGCTGCTCTAGTCAGTTCTGCCGCAGTCCCATGCTGCACTGTGTGTCAATCATACTGCATTTATTACATAATTTCGATGCTTTATTCGCTCTAACTGTGTTTCTTGTCTGTTTTTTTGAGGTGGCGTCTTGAGGAGTCCTCAAGTCCTCGTCTATGGTACTGCCGGAGCACTGTGGATACGATGATTATGAAAAGGAAGATGGACTTCTGTTGGACTGACAGCGTTGCAGTCAACATCATAACAGGGAGTTTTTTCTTGCCACTGTTGCTTCGGCTTGCTCTTTGGGGGTTTAGGCTTAGAACTGTGTAAAACTGCTTTGTAAAAACATACTGGTGTAAAAAGCGCTCTATGAATAAATTACTTGAACTTGAAGCTACAATCTTTTGTCTGGTCCTGTATAGTTCAGAGTTTTGCAGTTCTTTTGTATAAACAAAAGAAATAAACGGGGTGGCACGGTGGATTAGTAAAGGGGATGTACACTGTATGTACTGTAGTCCAGAAATCAGATGGACAACACTCTGGAATTGTAGAACTACAAAGTCCCATCTTTACGGCAAGTGGAACTGAGAACATGGACAATAAGGGGGCGTCTCCAACCGTTTGGTACTGTGATTCACTTCACATGTGGATGCATTTAAAGCCAATTCTTAGACAAATATTCTGCTCCCCTCCCACACGGATACTGTTTTTTTGGACGCCCTTTTTTTTTTTTTTTTAAACCCCTCCCCTCATTTTTCTTTGACCCAAACATATTAGGTGCTACAAATTTGTTAAAGATGGCACAACTTGCACAATGATTAATATACATTTTCAGTAATCTTCTAAATAGTTCTATGTGCGGCACGGTGGCTTAGTGGTTAGCACATTCGCCTCTCAGCACTGGGGATTCCTGGTTCAGATCCCGAACTGGGTGGCGTTTCCATGTCCTCCCCGTGTCCGCGTGGGTTTTCTCCCACAGTCCAAAAAACATGGATTCCAGGTAAATTTCGAAAACTCAGCAGGAATTTACACAGACTTTGTCCTATAGCCGGTTATTTACTTTGTAGCTTCCTGACCTGCAAACAGAAGCCTGCCGATTGACCCACTGCTATTTATTACACAGATCTTGAGAAAAAGCCTGATCTCTTTTTCTTAAAAAGTCTCAATTTTGTGCCACATTTAGGTTCAATCTTAAGGACATGCCATGTGCTTTTTAAAGTAAAGAGGCATTAATTTAAAAAAATCCATAAAAAGTCTAAAAAATAAAATTAAGAACGTGATCAACACAGTCTTTTAAGCCTCAGCGGCGTAGTGGTCTCCATATTTGGTTCTCACCTCAGATGGGCTAACAGACTGGTTCCTAAAGATCTGAGAGCTCTGCTCGGATCAAATCTCTGTAACAGATCTGAGAAATACGCTGCTCCTACACCATTCAGACATTTATAGACCGTAACAGACTGGTATCCAGTGTACCATGTTATGTTCGCTTCTCTATAAATTGATAAATAAATGTAGAAATATTTTTATTCCTTACTGTAATTCTTTCTTGATTAAACCTAGAATTTAAATATAGTACTGGATCTTCAGCAGACTATTCCTCTGAACATTATGTTTTAAATGAAAGCAGAATGTCGATCGCTTACCTCGATTTCAGTGGGTTAAATGTATTCACAGTTCTTGCTCCCTTTCGCTCGCTCACTGTGTCAGTCCATCTGTGTGTTTGACCTCATTTGTATTGTGGAGCACAGTGTGTGTGTGTGTGTGTGTGTGTGTGTGTCCTCGAGTGGTAATCATTGTTTTGATGTTAATGGTTGATGGTAAGGGCGTGCTTATGGATCGTGTAGAGGGATTTGTATTTGGTTTGGAAGAGTCTCTAAAAAATAAATGGACGTCTTATGTAGAGTCCCCACAATGTCCTGTGTGTGTGTGTGTGTGTGTGGGGGGGGGGGGGTATTGGCATATTTGACTGTTTTTCAAAAGCACACGGTTTACTCCGTGCTTACAGATGAGTGCGGGATGGTGGCGTGGTGATTGGCATGTTCGTCTCCCAGAGCTGGGGATCCAGGTTCGAATTATTCTCTGAGTGGAATTTTCATGTTCTCCCCGTGTCTGGGTCATCCTCTCTTCTCTACCCGTGCGCCCAACGCTATACGCCAAGTGACTTGTATCTTCCCCTCCACTCTACCCATGTGCCAATTGCTAAACGCCAAGCACTTCGCCTCCTCCCCTCTACCCATGCAGCAATCGCTAAATGCCAAGTGTCTCATGTCTTCCCTTCCCTCTACCCGTGCGCCAATCGCTAAACGTCTCGTATCTTCCCTTCCCCTCTACCCGTGCGCCAATTGCTAAACGCCAAGCGTCTCATGTCTTTCCCTCTCCTCTACCCTCGTGCAAATTGCTAAACGCCAAGCATCTCGTATCTTCCCCTCCACTCTACTCGTGTGCCCATCGCTATATGCCAAGCGTCTCGTATCTTCCCTTCCCCTCTATTTGTGCGTTAACCGCAAAGTGTCTTCTCTTTCCCTCCCTCTACCCGTGCGCCAATGTTATACGCCAAGTGTCTCAGGTCATCCCCTCCCCTCTACCTGTTGGCCAATCGCCAAGCATCTCATATCTTCCCCTCCTCTGTACCCATCTGCCAATCGCCATACGCCAAGCGTCTTCCCCTTTCCTCTACCTGTGTGCCAATCACTATACGCCAAACATTCCATATCTTCAGCGTTCAGTGGTGTTGAACACGGGCCTGTGTTGATGATTTACCGCCAAGATAGCGATGAACGTCCGACTGTTGACGTTTGTTTAGGGTGTTTTCCGTTAACAAGATAGCAATATGCCAGAAATGTACCTGACCACATCTCATTTTGACAAGCAGCCTTGGTATTTTAACGACGCAGACGGAAGACGTGAAAATGGACAGTTGAGGGGTGTAAAATAGTAATGATTGTAATATAATTACTATGGTAATAATGGACCCATCCATGCAGTGAAACACACACTCCGTGTCCAGAGCAGTGGACGACCCTGCACATGGGGCCTGAGCAGCAATTGGGAGTTAGGGGTCTTGCCCAAGGGCATTTCAGCCATGGTACATGGAGGGACCAGGAATTAACCACAAACCCCCAACTGCCCCTTGTGCCTTGGCCAAGTGGGAGATAGAACCCCAGAGATCCCAGTGTTACCTAAAAATAAACCTGATACATTTGGGAAGAGGTTACAATAAAAAATATAACTTGAGAGAATCTAACTCTACAAATTGTCCTGCGCATGGTTCACCATCCACGTGAAAAGGAACCACAAATACACCCCCCCCCCCAAGAGACAACCTTGCTTCTTATCCCATTTATCTCCATTGTGATGAATTTCAGTTGTTTAAATATAAACAATTATAGAATAATGAAACCCGCAGCCTGCAAGTCATCAATAACAGCCAGAGGGCACTGGTGAGTCAGTGGTGAGCAGGTGTTTGACAGTTCTGAGTATCAGGACCTCATTAGAGCTTGTTTCACGAACAGGAATTACTTCAATAATTATTCCTCTATGAGGGTCGTGGCGGGTTCCCCATGCCCATCCAGAGGAGAACATCTCAAACGCTGGCCGATCCACCCAGGACAGGGTGCCAATCTATCGCCGTGCACACAACTTACTCACACATCCACATTATACAGGGCAATTCAGCACATTTAATTTACCTGGAATCCATGATTTTGGACTGTGGGAGGAAACCGGAGAACCTGGAGGACACCCACGCGGACATGGGGAGGACATGGAAACTCCATTCGTTCTCTGCTGCTCTCGTAGGAGGTGGACGCTTTTACCTCACTCCTCTTGTGTATCCTGCTTAGCTCTGTGTCCCGTGCCACTGTGCTGGCTCCTCTGGAACAGTTCCTCAAAGAAAAATGAAAGTAATTGGTCTCCAAATGTTATTGACACCATCATCTCGACAAGAAGACAAGGTTCGGGGGAGCCAGCGTGTCCAGATGGACGCGTGGGGGAAGTGGAGAGTCGTGTGCCTGTCGCCCCTTTTCATGGAGGACATCGAGGATGTTTACCTGTTTGGTCACATGATGATCACATGCCCTCTGCTGATTGGATGTGGCCTCGTGCTGGTGTATCGGGAAATTAGAGATGTTGGGTCAGTTGTCAATCAGGCTGTCAATCAATTGGATCTCACCTGGATGGCCATGGAGAACCCCTCAGAGACCCCCGTAGAGGATTAAGTGAAAGATAATGAATGAATGCGTTCAGTTTGTATTCCATAAAAGCTGGTCATGACTTAATGACCAGTAGAACAGGTGGGTCCCGGGCTGAGACCTGTTCAGAACCCCTGGTCTGCACTATACTGTATGTTTTCCATTCACAGTAATATTGAGAACCTCATGGACCAGGTAGCCCAGGTCAGAACACCACCTGGTTCTTAAAGGGAACAGCAAGTGAGATGCCGATTGGTTTACTGTACATTACGCCCAAAACACACCCATAAAGAATTAGTATTGTTTGTAATTTGCGCTGCGTAAAGCATACCGGTCCCCATTAATACGGAGACACACAGTCGCACCCCGCATATTTATCTCAGTCACGTCCTGCTCCCTCTCCTGTTTGAAACTGAGCACTTTGACTGACGTACAACATCCTCTCTGTACACGATCTCACGAAACCTTTCCGACTTTTGTCTCTACAGATCCAGGTTGCACAGCCTGTCAAACACGTTTCCTCCCTCTGATATCTCATTCTTTGTATTTAATCACACAGTGTGGTTAATAATGGAATCCCACATGGATGACATCATCAGGAGCTCAGAATCTGGTGAGGTGGCAATTGTATGTGTAGAACAGTTAAAGGACTAACAATGGAATAATAGGCTTTGAAAGCGGGTAAACATCCGTGACTGAACGCAAAGTTGACTTTCTGTGTGTACAGCGAGCAAACGGACCTTCACCCAAAGTGACTTACAGGAGCTCCAACTTCCCGCCAACATAATCCAGCCCCCATGGAACAATGAGGGTTAAGGGTCTTTCCCGAGAACCCCAACCAGAGCAGGAGTAACTCCAACCTCCCTAACCACCGAGATTGCGTTGTGCCACCATATGATGAATTAGAGAATGTAAATATCGAGTCCACTCAAAATTTAGCAGCGGCAGCTGCAAACAGGGTCTCACAGCAAGAAGGTCCTGGGTTCGAGGTTGGGGGCCAACAAGGTTCTCCCTGTGCCGGAGTGCGTTTGCTCCATGAACTTCAAAGACATGCTGATGGATACTAATCACCCAGATCATTGATAATGAATAAGATAAGGAATTATAACTCCTTCCATAGTTCTGCACCACCTAATGGACCACTGATAAGATTTCACATTATTTTAGCTTCTGAAATTTAAATGCTAATGTACAAAATGTAAAAACATATTTAGTGTACTTTTAAAATCCACAAGTTCAGGTAGAGGGACGGAAAACCCAGAGGTCACTATCAAAATATCAGGAAGTTAATGCGTGACATCACTGGTGGAATACAGTGAATAATGGACCAATCAAACGCTGGGGACGACTGAAGTGGACCGTGACGTTTCCAGCGATGTTTTTTTTAAATTTGGAAGACATTTTTCAAGAAGAGTATGAATCTGCAGTGACTGTGGGGGGGGGGGGGGAATGGGGGGGACTGTCTTTAATAAATGGATTACAGTAGCTGTGGCAACTGACCCTTGAGGGATTACAGCAGTTGTGCCGACTTTTGGGAATAAGGGATTACAGTAGTTGTGGTGACTTTTGGGAATAAGGGATTACAGTAGTTGTGGCCAAGTTAGTTTGAGGAATTATGGTAGATGTGGCAACTGTTTTTTTTTTTCTATTAAGCATGCGCACTCCATTATGGGTTGACAGCAGGAAGAAAATTCAGGTTTTGAACTTAAATCTTCAAAGATAAAGCAAAGAACACGAGGATTTAAGGTTCACACTTGGATTGTAAAGCACAGAATTGTGATCTGAGAGTCTGCAGCACCTCGTGAATAAATGAAAGCCATTCAAAAGCCAACCACAGTCCAACCAACGTGTGTGAAGTTTCCTTCTGTGTTGTTGCTTGTGGTCAGATGTTGTACATAATTACAGGACATTTACATTTTATGGTTATTTTCTTCCTGAACACAGCGTGTCAATCATCAGACTCTACGCCTCGGTTCAGATGGAGTAGATATGTATTGTACGAAGATCATTCTTCTGTTTGAAGCTTTGTCTCACCATCAGAACCATCAGAACCATAAAGTGAGGAGCCATGGAGTCGAATCCCAATCATTGTGCTTTCAGTGCTTCTGAATTACAATTCTTGCAAAAGGAACGTCAAAAACAGAGAACCTTTGTTCTTTGTCCAGTTCATTAACCAGCTGCATGGTGCGCTTTGTGTAACAGGTAGTTCCAGTTGTGAAACCTGATTCCTTGAATAGTCTTGCCATTCTGGAACACACACATCTAGAACCCATTCAAATCAGAATCCATGCAGCGTTTGTTTTTGTCGCATTCAGTTCGTTAGCTGCTTCAATGGCGAATCCACACGGTGTGAACGGAAGTCAACGAGAAGTTTAAGTGACGTCTGAAGGAATACGTGGCGACATGGTGGCGTAGCGGTAAACATCTCTGCTTCCCAGAGCTGGGGTCGCAGGTTCGAATCCCGATCTGGGTGGAGTGTCCATGCTCTCGTGTTTTCTTCCCGCGGTCGAACATGGAAATGGTTCCAAAACCACTAAATTGGACCCGTATTTTGGATTGGGTCCCCTGCTGGGCTTCCCCCTGTGGGAATTAATATCTCAATGAATGTAGAAACAATCCTGGACATATCTGCCAAATTTGAAGTTCGTGGGATGTGTGGAAGTGCCCAATTAGAGTCGGGCCCGAACTTAGAATTGGGTCCCCTGGTGGGTCCCCCGTGGGATTTTTTGATATCTCTATGAGTGAAGAGTTTATCTCTGCCAAATTTGAAGTATGTGATGGGCATAGAAATGTCCAATTAAAGCAGAACCTGTATTTTGGATTGGGTCCCCTGGTGGGCCCCGTGGGATTTTTTTTGGAATTTTTCATTTCTTAAAGAATGTAGAAACAATCCTGGACATATCTGCCAAATTTGAAGTTTGTGGGATGTGTGGAAGTGCCCAATTGGAGTAGGGCCCATATTTTGAATTGGGTCCCCTGGTGGCCCCCCGATGGGGATTTTTTGATATCTCTATGAGTGTAGAGGTTCTCCTATAGATCTGTGCCAAATCGGAAGTTTGTGAGGTGAGTGGAAGTGCCCAATTTAATCAGGGCCCGTGTTTCAGATTGGGTCCCCTGGTGGGATTTTG
>JAOUQT010048182.1:0-21183 GCA_025769995.1 Xyliphius kryptos
TTACAGTATGTGGATAAAAAGTGAAACAATTTGCTGATAAACTATTTATACCAAACCATCTTTAAAAAGGCTACAGTTCTAAAAAAATGCTGCACAGACATAGTTGTTTCAATTTAATATTACACACTATGTTTCTCTGCAATTATAATTCTTTGACTAATAGTGCATATACTGCTTTATTAACAATCATTTGTACATTAGTCTAGGATTAAAGGATTCAAGCCCCACTCCAGGCAAATCATGACTGAAGTGCTGTTGAGCAAGACACCCAACCCCCAACTGCTCCCTGTTCACCTTAATAGGGTTCAAAAATGATAAATTAATATTATTATTACAGTATTATTATTATATAAATAAATCCAGATGAGTAACTGTGGCTGATTATTATTTAAACACATGTTGTAAAGCAAAATGTATTAATTTATTTAATCCCACACTTTTGACATGGTTAAATAAACGTATAAGAGTAAGCAGTGGTTCTGCTGAATACACAACATTGTAGCTGTGTTATTTCTTGCTGAGACACATGATATGATCCTGACTCTTCATCAAATGAAAGCAAAGGTCGCTCTTTACATTGCAACTTTCATATACCATGCCCTCACACGAAGAAAAACTAAAGCAGCACACAGGCCAACAACCATCTGCTTGTTCTCACATCTGACTAGATGATGTTCCACTTGTTTCTATTGTTTCTTGTGTTTGTATTATCAGAAGAAGAAATTGGCTGGTTGATTTAGTGCTGTGCACACTGTTGGCTAATGTTTCAATTTATCATTTGGCTACTATACATTTCGGAACACACTAATTCAGAACACTATGGAGTGCTTTCATTACTTAGTCCTGTCATGCATTATCTATTATTAAGTATAGATGAGACAGGACAAAAGTAAAAATTCTGCATGGTATTTATTAGAGGCAATCAAAAAACTGCAGTTAATGTCAAAAGCATGGGATAAAATACAAGGAGACGACATTTAATAAATAATATTAATTAGAAACATAGGTGATATTAAAGTTAATTAGAAGCATAGGTGACAAAAAGTAGAGAATGTATGAGCAGATAAATAAATAATTAGTTCTTGTGATAATAAACAGAAACAGCATGATGTACAAAGATAAACTAATTGGGTTTTAGAGAAAACAGATGAACACATCAGTGTAATCACTCAGTGCTGGACACAGACAGAGACAGGAACAAAAAAGACACAGAGTCTATAGCAAAATAAACAAAAGCACATGAATTAACCTCAAACTAAATAGCACATTAACATCATACAAGATATAATTGTTCTATTATGATATATGTTCTATTAATGTAAATAAAATGGTTTAATTGTACCACCTGTCTTATAGAAAATATACAACCATGACCAAGGTTTAACTGTTAGCCTTGATGCTAAGAAAATCATGTTACACAATACAATAACTAAGATTTACTATTACTTCATTTTTACTCCAGTCCTATACTGGAGCAAAAGTCCTGTACTCGGCAAAATTCTAGCCACCTTTAAATTTACTGCTAAATTTAGAGATGACTAAGTTTTACAAATTATACATTGATGTGTATCAGTACACAATGATTTCATATTGCCTTATAATAATTTACCAACATGAAAATGATGTGAAAAATAACACAATACATTCCGTAACACACTACAGGGGTTAGACAATAAAACTGAAACACCTGGTTTTAGACCACAATACAGCGTCAATTCGTCTTGGGAATGACACATACAAGTCTTGCTGTCTTGGTCACAGATGCGCCAGCAAAATGTGCACCAACAATTTGTCCTCTTTTGAACTCTGGTATGTCACCCATAATGTTGTGTGCATT
The DNA here is from genome assembly GCA_025769995.1 of Xyliphius kryptos. NCBI lineage: Eukaryota > Metazoa > Chordata > Actinopteri > Siluriformes > Aspredinidae > Xyliphius > Xyliphius kryptos. The sequence continues at coordinate 1,838 of JAOUQT010048182.1, forward strand.
GCAATATTTTGAGCAAAACTGTGCTCTTACCCTGCTAATTAAACCTTTACACTCTGCTCTTACTGGTGCAATGTGCAAATAATAAAGATTGGCCACCAGGCTTGTCCAATTTAGCCATGAAACCTCCCACACTAAAATGACAGTGTTTCAGTTCTGTTGTCTAACCCCTGTATAGTTTAATAAATAAATAATAAATGAAAAATAAAGTAAAAATTAATAATTTATCAGTCTTCTTACTCATGTTGCTCATTATGCTTTTAATATTTAATATATTTCAAGCTGTGGTTTGTTCCCTCTTTTAGCCGGATCGAAAGAATCACTCCTTTCTGCAACAATATCAGCCAGTGAAGAGGTGATGACTATTCTGGAGGAAGTTATCATGTACACCTTTCAGCAGTGTGTCTACTACATTACAAAGGTAATTTAAAAAAAATGAGCTCAACGTTTGCCGGCACTATTGAATTATAAATGTAACGTTTACATTATATGTACATTCAAGGCAGTTGAGTCAGTTGAGTACATCTTAGCTACAGATCATACCACCGCCATATATCAGGGATTTTCAGAACAACAGTTGACCTAAAACACAAACTTGTGGTACATCGTATTGTATTGTAGCTGAGCTTGCTTCTTATTATTTGAAGAAAAAACATCCATGCAATCAATTCCAAATGACATCAATAAATATTTAATTGATATTTGTTAAATATATATTGAACAACTGAAAAATATTACTAATGCGTCATATTAGAAAAATGGACAAAAGTATTCAACAATTGCAGCTGTCGACCAATAAAAGAAAAAACAATGCTGTACATTTTTTTACATTTTAGGAATAGGGTTGAGTTAAAATTAATCTTTATTTGTGATTTAATTTTTTATTAGAACAATACACCAGATAACATGTGTAATTTTATAGATTATTAGCATCTCATGTTTATTTTTTTCTCTTTCATTGTTCACATATCCTGTCTATTAATATTGTGTTTTATTTGTTAGTCAGTTTGTGTTTGTGTGTGTTTTGTTTTTTGTGTGATTGTTCTTTCTTCAGTCCTTGTATGTGGTTTTGCCAGCATTGTTGGATTGCAGTCCATTAGGAGGCGAGCCATCCTCTGACATGTGTCAGCGAGCAGCAGGTTCACGGGTCTGTTCGTGCAGTGTGTGTATCAGGCCGGATGCGGTGCATCGGACTCTGGGTATTTTTCAGACCACGGCTGATCTGATGCAGCAATATCAGGTCCATACTGAGATCCAGTGCCAGATGTTTGCCTACCTATTCTTCTTCACCAATGCCTCGCTCTTCAATCTACTCATTGATAAAGGTGATGGAAAAGTGGATAAAAGGATAGATAAATGAATGGATATGTAAATAAATGAAAGGCTGACTGAATAATTGAATTAATGAATACGTGCATGAATATGTGGATAAGGATGTAGTGTTGGATGAATAATTAAATAAATAATTGGAATAAATGTATCGATGGATCAATAAACAAATTAATATATGCATGTAAAGAAATAAAAATAGATGTATTAATATATTGAAAGAAAAACGATGAATGGAATGGATGAATGGAAATAAGTATGGATGCATGGATAGAAAAATAGATGAATGGATAGAGAAGGTTTGATTGATGGCTGTATAAATATATGAATGAAATTTCAAATGAGTAAATGGATTAATGGATGGATGAATGTGTTGTCCGATAATAGGTGGTTAGATATACATATAGCTATACATTTTCTAAAACAAAATAATTTTACGTACGGCACGCTGGGTAGTTCTGTTGCCTTCCAGCAAGAATGATCTAGGTTTGATTCCCTGGTGGGAAGACACTGCAAATTTTTGCATGGGTTTTTTTATGCATTCCAAAGACATGCATGCTAGGTTAATTGGTCTCTATAAAGTGGCCCTTAGTATGTGAATGTATATGTGGCCTATGATGGACTTGCAGCTTGTCTAGGGTTGTTCCTGCCATTGTGCCATTGTTTCAGGTGGGCACCGGAGTAATGTGGTTTAAGCAGAAGAAAATAAATAAAAAATATGACATGATTAATTGCTTGTTATTTATTGTGACATCACAAATTCCACTATAATGTTACCTTTTATAATTACAAGTGTTGCTACTATTATGTACTTATATAAATGTTATGCAAATGTTTTCATAGAGAACACTTGTTCACACTCTTCTTGCATGCTTTTATTTTTTATTTTAATACTATTCCCTCAAAGGTCCATCCTCTAACAACCCCTATAACAAATCCCTTCCATAAAATACAGACTCATATGTTTGCTAAGCCACATTTACACTGTCATGTGTCTTCATTAGGCATGTAGACAACAGCTGCTCCAGGTATAATAAAGAAAGAAATAGAAGGAGAACAGTAGGATGGGTAGCATGAAGGTGAAAGGGACAGATAGGATTAGAATAGAGAAGTGGACATACAAGAGAGAATAGAGACTGATGAGCTGCTGTGGGGGTTTAGTATGTCCTCTAGTGTCCCAATAGTGTTACCAGTGAACTGGAACAACCCACCAAATAACCACTCATTCACACGCACACACACACACACATCTATGCACGCTCTCTACTGGCTAAGACAGCAGAATCAACAAAGAAATACTATGTCTGAAATCACTTGGGTACGGATTCGGAGTCAGCACAATAGTTCATCATACTGAATCGAATATTGTATCAGAGCTGATTAACTTGATAAATGTGGCAGCTTTGCACTTTAAGAAACTGATGATATCTGGGGATTTTTACTGTTGTTGGGGTCTAGCAAGAAAACAGTGGTTCTGCAGACAGAAACACCTTGGCAATACATATTTTTTGATAGTGCTTGTGGAGTTTAGCTTTGTGATCTGCAGTTTACAGATGTTTGGATTCTCTTATGGACTATGGGGTTTAGTTCCCTGTGTTTAGGTGCGTTTTATATTTCCGATGTGTTTCACATATAATTTGCTGTTAGGTAAGGTTTTTTCCTTTTAATCCCATCTTTATGTTTTATTTCAATATTGGAAGTCTCTTCTGATGATAATGAGCGGACTCTGCCTGATACGTGGCTTCATCCTAGTGCATTACACTTTATATGTAACATATACAGTATTTCACATAGGTCTGTGTGATATTGACAAAAAATGCTATCTCAGTATTTATTTGTATTCTGCACATAATGATAAATCAACCTGACAGACATCATACATTAACACATTTTAAAATACTTGTGTTTCGTGTTTGAAACTCATTTTAGATTAACATTTGTAGGGTCACTAAATTACAAGTTTCATAACTTTGCTTATTCTAAAGGGTAAATGTGATTTGTTGATTTGGCCTATACACACATAGCAGCAGGGTGGTGTAGAGGATAGCTTTGCCTCCTCACAGCAAGAAGTTCCCATGTGTGATTCCTGGGTAGGACATCCTGCATCAGGAATCCTGGGTCCATTCTGTGTTCCCTCCGAGTGCTCCAGTATCCTTCCACAGTCAAAAGACACGTGGGAGGCTAATTGGTGTCTTTCCAGGTGCTCCAGTATCCTCCCATAGACCAAAGACATGCAATAGACTAATTGGTGTCATTAAATTTCCCTTACAGCTGTCATAATTTTTAGGGGTAGAGGGCTGGGGACCAAAATATCACCGGTTTGATTCCCACCCTAGGCAAGTCATGGCTGAAGTGCCGTTGAGTAAGCACACTATTTAATTGCTCTCCGTGAGCCTCAATGGGGCAGCACACTGTTTCGGGTGTTCATGCATGGATGGATTAAATACATAGAAATAATTCTTCTATGGGGATGAATAAAACCAATCAAAAATCAAAAATAACTTAGGGAAGCTTATTAAGCTTATCCTTATCCCACAGAGGACATCTATGCAGTCTATGACATGACGGACACACGCAAGCACACAAACGCACACATTAACAGAGTTCAATTACAAGAACACACTTATAAAATGTTTTTCAAACCTTTCTAGCCCATGCCAATGTCCCCCAGAGTTTTATGAAATTTTACTTGATTTTTTTACTTGATTCTTGTGGGACTGATTCATATTAACTATTACATCATTAATTAGCTGAGCTAATCTCAACTGTTAATAAACATACCCAGTTTGTCAGCCTAAATTCCGTTTATCATGAGAGACCATATAGACCAAGCATGGACATGTCAAATCTGTTGTGTGCCAGTGGTAAATAATAAAATTAAATAGGGTACCTCTGTTGCTTGCAAAGGAAGTGGGAGGCGGTAGGTTGTTATGGCTACCTTTCCTTATCATGACAATTGTAAACAGATGCGAGTCGCTGCCTATTTACACAAATTAGAATTCAGTTTCAGTGTCACACCATGCCATGCTTATAATGTTAGGGAATAAGGTACACTGAACCAAATAGCAGTGAGGCCTCAGTATAAACCCGAGGTAATCTTATACAGGCACAGCTTAGAAATTTGATGTTATACATTTTTCTTTCTCTACTCAAATCCCTGTTTGTTTTTACTTGTTCTCCTTATTTGCTTCATCCCTTTTCCATGGTGGCTTCCAGAAACATGTGTTGTGAAGAAAGGACTTTAATACATCTCTTTACTTTAAATAATACAGTGTTCCCACTCATCCCATTGATTTAAAACACCTGACTCTTATTTTACCTTTAAATTAACTACTAATCCTAAAAGTTCACATACTTTTACCACTAACAAATATGTAATATTGGATCATTTTCCCTTACTAATAAATGACTAAGTCATATTTCTATCTCATTCGTTTAACTCGGTTTTCTTTATCTAGTTTTATTGTTTGTGTGAAAATCTATTGACAATCTGACAGTCATATTTATACCGAAATATAGAAAATTCTAAAGGGTTCACAAACTTTCAAACACTAGTGTACATGTCCTCTCGACAAGCTTACATTTAGAAAGTCTACTCTTACCTGTCACATCAAATGACATGAGGGAATGATGTCTGGTGGGGGAGGGGGTGTAGGCTTCATTTGGAACACTGTGTAATTTAGGAAAGTGAGGGAAACTGGTGAGATTCTGATCAGGAACAGCAGAATATTGAGAGAAATTTGGGAAAACGACACTGGATTTTATCTTATCAATAAAAAAGTGCAAAAAGTCCTCACAAACTCTCTGTGATGCAGTGAAACCAGGACCAACAGGAGTATTTAGGACTAAGCTGATAGTATTAAATAATACTTTAAATCTATTAAGATTATGAGAAAATTATTTTAGAGAAGTACTGCACTCCAAATGACTTCAGAGAATTCTGGAACTTAATCAGACAGATCTTTAAAATGTAATGAGACTTGTAATCTGTGCTACATCCATTTCTGTTCCGCACGTCTAAGTGATATACTAGGTTCATTAAGCCAGGGCTGAGACTTTGCTTAATCTGGTTTAAATAGAGCCATAGAGTCCAAGATTCAAGTGCAGGAAGATTTAAAAAGAGACATGAGTTCATGAATGTTCATAATTAATTTGGCTACTTTGAAGGAGTTGGTAACAGGACTGCTGAGATAGGCATCTGAAAGCAGCCTTGATATAATATAGTTAATAGGTATATAGACTTTTTAGAAGTAAACCTTTGAAAGGGCAATATGGCATTGAAAAAAATGGCATATGTAAAAGTTACTCTGTCACTATCAATGATATTAATATGCAGCCCACTGTTTAAAAGGATGTGGCCCAACTTATGAGAAGGTCCATTAACACACTGCCTAAGGTTAAAAGAATCAAGGATATTGGTAACACTTTACAATACTGCTACATAACTAAGCATTTACTAAGACTTAGCTAAGAGTCAACTAAAAGTGAATTAGTAAATACACTAATAGTTTGTAAAGTGTTACTAAGATAATAATATAATCAATAACCATCATTAACCAAACTCAGATATATAAAGAGCTTCTAATCGCCTTACATGTTGTAGAGCTCTAGGTCTGCTAGACATTCAGCCGCACACATAGCACCACACGCCTCTGCATACATGGCAGCTGAGCCACGCATCCAGGGAACAGTCAATAAATTCTGCTCACACGTTGTTAAATTAACAATTAAGATATTGTCATAGACAATACATATTGATCACCTCTAATTGCACAGTCAATTATTTTTCTTTACATATCTGACTTATTGGGGCAGAGCTCAGGGAAATCTATAATACAGCACCTCATGTTAAAGACTCAGGTGAGGCCCAACAGTAGCTTTGTAATGTGGCAAAACAGATTCTATAAATGTGTTTGTAGCTGTGAGAGTATGCAAGTCCATAAAATAGGGCATAGAATTCCACTTGATGTGTTCTCCCACAGGAAGTTGACAATTAGGGTGGATCAGGCCGGTTTAGAGGGCGAGATCAGGATCAGCACTCTTTCAGTAGTGGTATTTGTATCTCCACAAAAAAAACAATTATTGAGTGTGTTAGAATACAAATCCAACAAGACTAGATATAGCAGTATAACTAATAGGGAGATACAGAAGGTAACAACACAGAAGTGAAGACTCCCTGAAAAATAAAGCAACCAGCCACTCAAACCTGAGTAAAAGAATGAAAAAGGAGAGACAGGTTTGAAGTAAGACATAAGTTTCAGTGGCTACATAAAAGAAACAACTACATTACATAATTTGTAACATTTACAGTAGAATCTGAAGACCACAGAAGACCGAAACTGGGTCTTTCTTGCTATAAGGCGACATCACTACCGACTGTGCCACTGTGACACCCCTGAAAAATCTCATATTGAAATGTTTAAAATCTGAGTAGAGTTTTGAATCTACTTGTATAACTTCTTTCCCCAAATAAACATTTATTACTTTATATTGAACGCCATGTGACTTATTTCCTTTTTTAAAAAGGTACCTAAGTGTCACATATCTGTTGAAAGTGCACTGTTTGGCTACAGTTATTTTTCCAGACTCCCATATTTCTCAGCTGTTCTGATATATAACACACCAGGATACAGATTTATTGTTCGCCCTAGTACCAGGTTATCAGCACAACAATTTATTTATTTTAAATCTGCATGTCACTGCTTCTTGTTTGTGTAGGTCCTGTGAAGGGCTGGTTCCGGCATTCCCAAGCCTTGCAGATACAAGCGAGTTTGTGGATGCTTCTCGACTGGGCAAAAGGGGCAGGATGGGGTCAGGTTGCGCAGAGGTTTTTTGCCAAACTATGCAGCATGATCACCATTCTCATCACACCTGCACCACAACTTTCACAGGTTACTCCAAATAATAGATAATTTTATTGTGTCCAGTAGGGAAATTCTTTTCTGCATTTAACCCATACAGAGAGATTTCTTACAAATACCCAGAGCAGTGGACAGCTGCTACTGCTACAGAGCAATTAGGTGTTCACTGTCTTGCTCCAGGACATTTCTGTTATTAATTTTTCTTTCCACTTGACGATGGTACTAGCAACCAATTGTCCCAAACATGCTTCTTCTCTGATAATTAGGACATTACTGAACCTGCAAACTATGATATAAAGTAAAAGCCCAGTCTTTTGTGTGTAATTCTGTTATCTATTTATACTTATTGCAGTCATATATCTGTTTTAAAATACGTGTACTCTGTACTGTTATAAGTTCTTTTCTTGCATCTGTAGATGAGTTGGAAAGTGTTACGTGCAGAACATCCATCTCTGAAACCCATCCAGCTTCACAGAATACTTACACAGTACCAGCTTACTGGTGAGGTGGGTTCGGTTCCAGCCTGGCTTCCAAGCGGCGATGATGAAGCCTGTGTTTACAGAACAGGTAATGTGTTTTGCCATCTTAAGAAATCTGTTTTGGCTCCATTAAACCATACCTATTCATTCATTAATTCATTCATTATCTTTCGCTTAATCCACAAGGGGTCACGGCCAGCCGGTGCCCACCCAGCAACTCTGGGCTCAAGGGCAGGAATAACACTAGATAGGGTGTAAATTTATCGTAGGACATACTCATACATAGTCAAATAAACATTCACACATAAACAGTCATTAAAGAGACGCCGATTAACCTAACACACATATCTTTAGAATGTGGGAGGAAACCAGAGCACCTGGACAAAACCAGCTTGAATACGGGGAGAACATGCAAACTCAACACAGAAATTTTCTGAGTTGTCCCTCCCAGGTAACAGCACTACCCACTGTGCCACCATTCCACCCCTACACATATACATATTTTTAAATTGTAAAGATTCAACATGCTTAATTTTTGCAATAGCACATTGTTGTATTGGGTAGCAGTTCCAGGGATGTGGGTAATAGTGGACTTTCCTGTTTAGGGCCTTCTTTGCCTAGGGGACCCTTAAACTCCCCCTGAAATAAACTTATTATTATTATTATTTTTTTTACTCTGTTCTTACAGAATACAGAATACTTATCTTTCTTGAGACATTATGTTTACCTGCGTGCTGTTTTTGTTAAATTATCCACTCTCCAATCTAATCCTGCCTCAAAATCAAAAGTGGTTTGGTCCTCCTCTGCACAGTAACATAATTACATAGTTACAGATCTTGCAAAATAAACTGAAATTAGGCATTCAGCAAAGTAAGGAGAAGCGTGAGAAGGAAAAAATGAAGAGAGCAGGCAACTTCTAACCCATTTCAGAGATGAGATAAGCTAGAAGTAACCCAGTAAATAGGCTGTAGTAATGAAAGTTAGTAGTTAACACTTTACATTTTTAATACTACTTGTAATAAAGTACAAACTGAGCACTGAAGGCACAGGAATAAAAACATAATTAATAGAATGTGGTTGGGTTTGGTGACACGGTGGCACAGTGTTAGTGCTGTTGCCTCACAGTAAAAGGACCTGGATTTGATCCCCAGATGGGGCTACCTGGGACATTTCTTTAGTGAGTTTACATGTCTCCCTGTGTTTATGCAGGTTTTCTCTGGGTACTCCAGTTTCCTCTCTTATTCCAAAAAAACTTTCCCAGATTTGATAATATGCTCCTTAGCACCGCCCTCAGCAACAAAATCCCAGGTTTTGTGTACCAGGTAGTGCATGGTCTTGGATTTTTTTGGTGTATAGTGTATAGTGTCCATGCAGCTTTTCTTTGGGTTCTTTCGGTACTTATTGCAATCCAGACCATACCAGCTTACTCCTCCACTATCTTACATAACATACCACCAATTAACATTCATTTTAACAAGCAGCCATGTTTTAAGACACCTTAAAAGGCATCACATGTGATGTTTAATAGTTTTTTAAGATGCCATCTTGTTATATTTTGTGTGTGTTTTATAGGTGACCTGATGGAGAGCTTTGATAACCACCCTCCCATTGTGTTACCCAGCACCGGATTTAAGGTGAACCTGGAGAGCGATTGTGTAGACGACAGTATCTACAGACAGCTGCTGTACATCCGCCATTTTCTTTGGGGCCTCAGCAAAAAGACACACAGCAGCGCAGACAGACAGGAAGTATATGTCCAGGTGTGTTTCCGTTATGTGATCAGTATCGGTTCTTCTGTATCAATAAAATATATTTTATTGATAAAATATATTTTATTGATAGTCAGTAATCAGAGAACTGTTATTGTTAATAATTAAGAGAAATGTTGATGCATTCCCTCACTACACTTCAACTGAATAGAAACAAACACCAACAATTGGCTCATTCGGACCTGGTTAAATTGCGACCCATCAAACTACAGACAGATTACGCACTGGCACACTTGCAGGTTCTGCAGGAATTGCACTTTTGAATTCACACTTATTTGCTCTATAGTATTTAACATTAAGCTTGGTATTACTGTGTTAAATATTCTAGCATACATACTAGTGTATAGCAATATATCTGCTGCAGATATGTCTTCTTGTTGCTGTAATTCTTCTTTTGGCCTTTGTAGGCACAATTCATAGGCACAATATTTTTTCGAGGTAGGAGTAAGCAAGTGCTGTTTTTACAAGGCAAGCCAGGCAGGAGGCAGAGAGGAAGACCAAAGCAGAGATATATAGATGTGGTCAATGTAGACGTGCGAGTAGTTGGTGTGAAAGCAATAGATGGAGAGAACAGAGTGAGGTAGAAAAGATTGACACTCTGTGGCTACCCCTGATAAAAGGGAGAGGCTGAAAGAAAAAGAAGATGAATAAGCAGTTAATATAATCCAGTGATTTTTAACCACTGTGCTGTGATATGTAGATTGTCAGGTGTGCCGTAGGAAATTGCCCAGTTTCACATAAATGGTCAAACATATTTGAACACTAAAAATGATTTGGCGTTGTTGTGTGTCTGTGTCTGTGCCTGTGCCAAAGTGTTGGCTGACTAAGTAATTAAACACCCATCTTTGCCAGCGGGTGGCAGTATGTAGCACAATAATAATGATCGACAGTAAGAATGCTGGGTGCCGTGAAAACAAAAGAATAAATGATGCATGGGAGAGGTTGCAGTGGCAAAACCTACAAGAGCGATGGATACATTTTTAAAGACATAAAACTCAGACTCTAAACTGGGCCCTGGACAAAATTCTAACCCAGAAGAAGTGCCTAGTATGAGTTGTGGTCAAAAAAAGGAAAAATGATGAGCTTGAGGCAATACAATGAAAGTTACATTTTGTTTGGGTTTACTTTCACCAGAAATCTAGCAGTACTGATTCCGTTATGCTTAGTGTGTGGAGAAAAGCTATCCAATATTGCCATGGTCCCAAGCAAGCTTAAAAGACATCTCCAAACTAAACACCTTTCCTTCAAAACAAGAACACTGACTATTTTGTTCGCCTCTGTGAACGCATCGAGAAACAGGTAACTTTTATAAGAAAAACCACGAAGGTGTCAGAGACTGCTCTTAAAGGTAACTACTTAGTGGCTGAACTTGTAGAAAAATAAAAAAAATCCACATTAATACTACTTGTTTGCAAAGTCATTCTGAACGAGATGCAGTTAACACTAGACTTACTGACATTTCAAAATTATGAGGACACTAAGACTCCCTACACTGGGCCATTAAATGTTTCTCAGAAACCTTTGTTTTGTAAATGAATGTATATTCAGATGCTTTGAGAGGAATAAGACAGGCAGCAAGACGTATTTGTGTGAGACAGATTTCATAAGTGATTCTAAGCCTTGAAATGTTGTGTTTTGTAGAATTGATGCATTATGATTTTTTTTTACTTTGGCTAATATTTCTACAGGTGTTAATGTTTCATAATATGTATTGTTTTATAGAATAATAAAGTTTTGCAAATTTTTAATAACAATGAGGCCATCCCCTGAGAGAGAGAGGGAGCGATAAGGAGAGAGAAGGAGAGACTTTGACTTTTTACTTTTCTTAATTTTATCATATTTCCAAAAAAAAACGAATCAATAAGTGCCGACTTAAATATAATTAGAAATGAGATAATAAATATACATTATATATAATAATAAAAATAACGTTAAGAATCAAACAATCATATAAAAACAGTTGTGCCACAGTGGTATTAAATTAGATAAATTATTTTTAAAATGTGCATCATTAATACACCACACTACTTCTTTTATTTTCTGGAAAAATTTAAATCAATAATGATCCTTGTCTTGACCAGCCATGTAAATGTTTCAGCCGGGTTAAAATCAGAATTGTGTCATATTTTGTTTTGGTATATGGCTATCTTCGCCTTTCCAAGAATAAAATTCAGAAGGTGACACTTGGCTCTCTCTTTCTTGACATATTTAAAACCAAGAAAGAACATTTGATTTGTAAAAATCACAGTATAAGCCATAGAAACCACACATAAAACATAAAAAGTGGGAGTAGCTTAAAAAAGTGCATAAAAGCATGAAAATATGTCTCCCTTTGGGAGCAGAAGGGGCATTCAGGTGCAATTTCTGGGTTTAAAATAGCATTAAAAGAGTTCACAGTTACAACAGCATGTAAAAATCTCCACTGTAGATCAGCTACCTTTTTGTTGACAGAGGTTTATACAGTGCCCTCCATTCAGGTTTAACATCACCCTTTAAACGAAACATACTGTGCCATGACGTGTCAGTTCTGTTACTCAGTCGGTTTTTCTTCAGAGCTTTTACGCTGACTTTATAGAGCAGCTTCCCAAAGACTGTGTTGAAGTTCATGGGTTGCTATGCTGTGTTATTTGAAAGAGGTCCTTCACAGTCACTTTAATCTGGTGTTATTCGGACTTTCGGGAAATACATGTCGTCTGCTGAAGTGATCACACTTTCACCATAGACCTTTATCCACTGTTGTTCCTTTGCTGTGAGCGTTGATCTTCACCGAATCAAGAGCTGTCCCGCCATTTGTCTCGATCTTAGTCCCAGACGCTCAGCTAGGACTCTGCTCAGGTTTTGGGACGTCTAGGAGAAAATGAGTTGTGGTCACTCCCTATGAGACCAGCCTTCTGGCTAGTGTAAGCGTGGTTGCACTCGTTAAATCCAGACGCACCTTGTGAATTAGAAGTTCGTCCAGAAGCCAGGGCAATGTTGTTCAATGTTGTTCTCTCCTAAGTATATGCCCAGATATTAAAAAACAACTTTTTTCCATGTTAACCCATTCGTATGTATTTCTTTAACATTTCTGTATTTGTTTAACATTTCTATGAAATACTCAACATCATCCTAAGAATTGACCAAAAGTACCAGGTCATATGCATACACTGAGAGTTTTAATGAGGTATTACAATTGGGTATGGTTATTCCCTTGATTTTATCTCTCTGACATAAAATAGGTTTTCAGACTAGGGCATATAACATACCTGATAGAGAACAACCTTGTCTAATACCTTTATGGACTTTAAAAGGGGCACATAAACCACCATTAACTTTTAGTACACTCTCAATGTTATTGTATAAAACATGAAAGCAGAATTCTCTAAAACTTTCCACAAATATTTGTGTTCAACTCGGTCAAAAGCTTTTTTTGGTCTAGTTTTCAGACCTAACATTCTGAAAATTTCCAGAATATCCCGAATTAAATAAATGTTATCAAAGATGGACCTTCCAGGCAGAAATTACATCTGGTCTCTAGCACTACCTGCTCCATCACTTTACTTAGGCTCAGAGCTAAGGTTTTCGACAGTAGTTTACAATGTGTGCAGAGCAGCAACACCTGGTGCCGGTTTTTCAGGTCAGTCAGATCACCTTTTTTTGCTTGGAGATGGTCTGAAAGAACCACTCATCCTCCACATGCATTTCTCCATACTCGCTTTTGTAAAGCTTGGAGTAGAAGCTCACTGTACGCTTGCGAATGTCATACGATTCAGAAACGAGATCCCCTCTTTAAGTTTGAAAGCATGCAAGCATTTTCTGACCATTTTTACAGTCGAGACTAAAGAAAAACCTAGTGGGAGTATCCGTCTCGGAACCGTGATCGGACCAGTGCCCCCTGTCCTAATGTGCCCAGTGTGACCTTTTTCTTTAGACCTTCCCACTAGGCCCTGAGGTTGTACGATCTCCTTTTCGAGAGCCTTCAGTGAGTAAGTTATGTCCCTTGTGACATTAAGCATGTCCTGCTGACAAAACTGTTTTATTTGTACCTTGGCTTTCTTCCACTATTGTTGTACTGAGTTAAAAACACTTTCTGATATTTAAGAACTTTCCAGTAAAAAGTAAAACACCCTTTAAAATTGACATCCTTTAAAAGTGTAGTATTAAATTGCCAGTATGTACTCTGTGGTTTTACATTCCTTTTGGTGATTGTACAGGGTGGGCCATTTATATGGATACTTTAATATATATATACAGGGGTAAGACAATGAACCTGAAACACCTGTCATTTTAGTGTGGGAGATACAATGGTCCGAAAAACTAACTGTGGATATAATGACACGTGTAAAATTATACATCTGATGCTTGAAGCCATAAAAACGGTCTAACCTTGCTAAGGACAGCGTGTTATCTTTGTAGGAAGCTTATGTATTCTGTCTCTGGTTGCCGTGAATGCTTCTCCATACATCACATAAATCACGAGATATCAGTAATTCACACAGTCTTTTGCGTGATGCATCATGTTGTTCTGCATGATTTATGTCTATGTCCCTTGCCGTAAAATCTCCTCATCACTAAAAGCTCATCAGGATTCCAACTCGAAACCACAAACCTAAGTGTCTCCGGAAAAAACATCCTCTCTGTCCCTTCCATTGAAGCATAAACACAGATAAAAACCATAGTATCGTTCTAAAAACAAGCTCTAATATTCAACAGTCTACCATTTAAAAGAATGTCTACTGTATAGGTGTGAGGAAACAGTAAAGCCACCCCCACTCAGTGATGTTTTATGGCTTAGTATTGCTAGTGAACTACACTCCTTCATCCAGTCTGCAGCATTGTCATAATTACTGTGTGTTTCCTGTAGGAACACAACATCCACCCGTATCTCCTTTACCAACTCATAAATATCAGCTCTCTTTCTTTGATTTCTGATCATTCTGACCACTAGCCTGGCCTGACCCAAAATGAAATTCAAAAGAGTGATCACTTTTTTTTGTGGTTGTGTACTTCGGTCCAAACACAAACAGGGTCTCAGGCAGTGTCACCCCAAGGCCCCTACGCAAGATTTTGAGTATTGAGAACATGCTACTCAGCCTCGAGCAATGCAGTATTAAATGCTCAGTGGTTCTCTTGCAACCAGAGAAAACACAAGCACTGCTAGCTGACGGATCAATGTGTTCAATGTGTCTGCTCGTGGCCACAGCCCCATGAACTATCCGCCACTGTAGGTCAGACGTACGCTTCTCTATGGGGGATTTATACAGGACATCCAACAGCCTCTTAGGGAAGAACCCGGGACCAGAACCCCAACAAACTTTAACTCCTTTATCTTGAATAAAGTCTTTTGGTTAGCCACCTTGACACGTGTCATACAGTGCTTTTTTGTCACAGCCTCCAGTGATGTCAGCTGCTATGACCTGAAACTCAAAATAGCTCCATCCACATCTTGATGACTTAGTGTCGCAGCTGATATATGTAGTACTGGGTTAGAGGGGAGATCCCAAGCAGAACCCTGTTCCAGCAGCTCCCTGAAACGAAAGGGGAGTGCAGCAATCACTTTACCCGAAAACCTCTTTATCAACCAGACAGAATGCCAGTCTCTACACACAATTCATCTTCTAACCACCATCTGACCTCAGTCCAGCAACAGTGGTGATTTCAGCTCACTGAAAGCACTGTTGAATATAACTTGATCCCAACGAGCGGTACCCACCCGTGCCAGCTCTTCTACATGGATCAGCTTCTGTACCATCTGCAGCCAAAAAGTCGCCACATGACTTGACGGATAAATAAGGCCCTGTCTTTCCTCCTATAATGGCAGATACGGTGCCTCTGCTGGATTCAAGTGCTGTCCAGACCAGAAAAAGTTTACAATCTTTGACTAAATCTCCTTGATAAGTGAAACTGGAGGATCAAGAACAGCTATACAGTGCCACAGCATAGAAGCCACAAGATTATTGGCTACAAGCACTCTTTACTTATAAGACAACTGTGGCAGGGCCCGGTTTTTTGTCTGAAATTGAAATGACCCTAGAAATTCTCCTAGGTACTTTAGACCATTTTATTCTCCACTGTAGATTATCCGGTTTCCATTGACAAACTAAAACGCTCTCACACTTTCCCTAATTTACTCTGGCTGAAGAGGCACCTGCATATAGGTCTAAAACAATTTATAAAGCTTCATCATCAGCCTAAGACTTTAAGAAGATGGTAAGGGCGTCGGCATATGAGTAGACAAAACTACTCACTCTTGTATTCCCCTTATAGAAAACCCCTGCATCTCTGCCCGTGGCCTACATAGAAAGGGTTCTACAGCTCTCCTGAGAGTGGGCATCCCTGTCTAACTCCCCTTCCCATTTTAAAAGGTGCACTAAGACCACCCGACCTTTAACATAAAAGAGTATAAAATATTTAACCATAAAATAAAAACATTTTTAAAACCAAAAGCTTCCAGGGTTTTAAACAAATAACCTTGATCAACTCTATAAAACGCTTTTTCTTGATCAAGAGTTTAAACACCTATGTCACACTAACCTATGTTGCACAAATCTATGATATCACGCAATAAAAACAGATTATCAATTATAATACGTTGAGGTAATACATTAAATCTGGTTTTCATGCACTGCAAAGTGAATACACAGTTTTAATCTATTAGCAAGACATTTTGCTAAAATTTTGTAATCACAGCACAGTAACACTACTGGCCTCAAGTCCCAGGTCTCCGGTCTTTCGTAAAAGCAATAAAACTGCCTGTGAAGAGCTCACTGATACCTTTTTTCAGTAAAACAACTCTTAAAAACAAAACAAATCCACTCCAATCGTCCTCTAGAAATGCTTATAATATTCAGCAGGAAGACCTTCGATGCCAGGTACACAACATTATGTTAGCTGCTGTACAGCCATTGTTAGCTTATTGAAGCCCAAGTCATCTTCCAGAAGGTTAACCTGATCCCGAGTAATCTTGGGGAGACCAGACAACAAATCCTCTATGCATGAAAGGTCACATCCAGTAGAGGTCCATGTATAAGTCTGTAACAATTCTCATCTCTGCTGGCACTGTAGTCAGAATAAAGATGCAGTATCCTGTTCTGGGGTTTGGCCTTCCTTGACAGATTAAAGAAAAATTAACTTGCAGACTCTGTGTTATTAATGCAGGTGAAGCGATTTCTAATCAATGCAGGTTTAGCTCTTTCATTAAGAAATGTACTCGCGGATTTTCTCTTGCTGTCCAGCTGTGCACTCATGCAGACATCTCCTGAACTGATTATCTCACTCTCTATCAGGCTGACTTCTGTTTCGAGTGCACACAGTCTTCAACCTGTCCAACTTTATGGGCATTGTCTTGCTGACAGAAAATTCTTATTTGTGTCTTCCCAACCTCCGACCAAAAAATCTAATTTTTAAAATCTATCTTCCTGAGGCACCACTCTCCCCAAAAAACCTTAAAAAGCTCTGTAAAAACCTCATCATGAAGCAGCTTAATATTAAATCACCAGTAAAAATTCTCTTTTTGTTTATTAGCTATTATAAAAGTTAAAGTTATTAAATTATGATCTGAGAAACCGCATTCTAACTCTTCTTCTTACGGCCCCTCCCTTAATCAGGGTTTGCCACAGCAAATCAATCATTTACACTCACTCTGTCATCTGCATCCTCTGTTTTCACACATTGACCACATCCATATATCTTCTCTTTGGTCTTCCTCTCTGCCTCCTGTCTGGCAGCTCCATCTTAAATATCCTCTTACCTCTGCACATGCCGAAACCATCGCAGTCTGCCTTCTCTAACTTTAACTTTAAATTTTGCAATTTGATGTTCACATTACTAATCCTGTCCATCCTGGTCAATCCCAAAGAGAACTTCGACATATTACCACCTATTATAGAGGACAAGTTTTGAAAAATTACACCCTTTCATGGTTCAACAAAAAGTAAGAAAAATAATGTGGCATTTACAAGACGAAATTATTAGAACCAAATAAGAAAACCCTGTTAAAATGATGGTAATTAGAAAACCCCAACTCCTTTCACTGACAAAACCATTGAACAGTGGTTTCTGGAATCAAAAATGGGCTTAAATGGAATACCACTGCACTCAATAATGCACAACAACCACCACCACCACATCATGCTTTGAACCCATTCTGCTGATTTAGAGATGTAAAGAAAGCAGGAAGCAGAAGCGATGGTTCAACTGGCAAACATTAATAGCAGTTATGTCATGAACCACTCATTCTTTCGCAATAAAGCAGATTAAAAAAGAATGAGACTTTGCTAAAATAAATCAAAATGCATTGTGTTTCACACAACATAAAATTTATGTAATTGTTTCTTAAATTATCATATGATAAACTCTTTTCATGCACCGCTTTAATTAAAGCACAAACACCTGTCAGTGTTTGTAAGATTTGTGCATGAAAATCTTTCTGCTACAGTAAGAAAAATAAAGTTTTATCTAAATGTTGAAAAATTGTTTCAAGTTTATCATTGAGCTGTTTAGTAGAGAATGGATCATGTCAGTCATCGGCTTGGTACTGAGCGTTTTACTAAAGTTTTTTCTTATTCAGCGGATAAGTCTAATTAATCTGATACAGTACCACTGGCCCCTGGGTTCGGCTTTTTATCGAAGGGCTTTTTCAGCCTCTTTCCACTAAATAGCCTGCAGAGCAAGTGACCATGGTATGTATCAGGATAAGACCTAAGAAAGCGTTATTATATTTGTGTTCAAATAAAAGTCTTTCCTTTTGTTTTGACAGATTTATTTCTCAGCTCTGTTTCTGAATGCTTTATTTATATTTATTTATTTATATGTGTATAATTTACACACTTTAATCAGCAAAAGCCTTAACAAATTACCATACAACTTCTGGTGAACTGTGCTGGAGTCACTTTTGGGTAAAATGGATTTTGAATTAAAAAATTGATTTTAAAAACAGCAGACCATGATGTGTAAAAACTATAATTCATTGGGTCTGGATATTTCAGATGCATGGAATTGTAATCATATATTTATAAATATGTACTGGATTAGCAGTCCAAAAATCATAATTGGCAATTTTGAATTTCAAATCATTGAACCAACTTCTAAACCATCTTTACTTGAGATTATCTAGAAAATATATAAATCACTAAGACGCGGTGTTAGTAATTAAGCAATTAATTAAGAGAAAAATGCTGGAAAACGTTCAATTTTAATCTGGACTTTATGTTTTATGGCTAAAACATAAAATTCAGAAATGCTTTTTGCCCTTTGACAGTCAGTTTTGCATTCCAAACTCAATTGCCCTTTAACCTTATCCCCAACAATTTAAGGATCTGGGTAGAGCCTGGTTACAGAACACAAAACAAACAGTAGAGGGTGTGTGAAGCAGATGTATAGAGCAGAGAAAGATGTATGAGAAAGCAGACCGCTAGTCTGATCTTGGTCAGCAGGGCAGATGGGGCAGCACTCTCCAGGTGGAATAATGGGATTGTTGCAATCCCTCAGCTCCTCGCAGATGACTTCGTCACACAGCACTGACCCAGAGTCACACACACAGACCCGACATGCTTCAGGTTTCCACACTGCACGGTCCTCAAAATGTTGGCCATCTTGGATGCAGCCACCTAAGTCCTCCTCTGCGGCCACCACCAGGGGGCAAACACAGAGGAAATGTGGGGGTAAGACACAGGTGAACACACAAATGCCCTCAAACAAACCAGATTCTGTCGTACTGATGCTTTTTATCCATTCTTATACTAATCTATAATATAGATATTAACTGATCACAATGATTAATGGTCTTCATGATGATGTTTCAGTCACAAAAAAGCCAAGTAAATGTCATAGGTATTTCTGATGCATTAAATTAATATAACTATTTAAGGTACAGTATATAAATATTGACAAATGTTTAAAGTTACTGTAAGACTAAATAATGAAATGTATAC
>JAOUQT010048183.1:0-10889 GCA_025769995.1 Xyliphius kryptos
AATAAACATTCCAGTTGTCATAGTTCTTTGACATTTGATTATATTGTTGCATACATTTACATACTGTACTTAAGGAAATTGTTCGGGGGTTTGTTTGTTGCCTTGTCTGCTTGTTTATTTCTCGTACGCTAGCCTAGTACCAACATGGAAACCACCTAATTGTAGTCTGGATTTGTTGATTATTGCGTTGCTTAAAGGACGCGTCAACCAGATTCAGATTCAGTGCAAATGATTTTGGCAGTTTTAATAAAGTTTAATGAGGCTAAGATGCATCTATGTTCATGCAAAAGTATAACGTACCTAAACAGCTCGTTGCCCTGACTGTCCTCCTGTGCCTGTGCCTTCTGCATCTGTAAGAAAGCAGGATACATTAAAACATGACTGATCACCAGCAGCGTTAATCCCCCTCCTCATGCCCATGTACTCAGGTCCCATCTAGAAAAAATCGTAGTCTCTCTACAGAAACCAATTTTATCTCGCTCACCTCCTCTTCCTCCCTCATCCACTCGAACACTTCGGAGTTTTTACCACGGTTGTGAGGCACCAGATCAGAGCCGCCTATAATCCTGGGTAAAACGTGAAGTCCGGGAAAAGGAACCTTATCGAACACAAAGAACATTTACAGTTGCAAATGGACATTATAAGTGGAAATATCCAATATCTGTACTGCACAAAAGATACAACTCCCTACATGTATATAGTTTGTCTTGTTTATTAATTTTATATGAACATTTGCTTTTTCTGAATAATTATAATTGTCATTGCAACCAATTTTGTTAATGCATTTGATTTCATCAAATCAAATTGACATTGCTAATGTTTGAGAACATAAAAATGACAGGTAAGTAAATATCTGTAATGTGAAAGTCAATAAATAATAACTAATTAGAAATGAAAATTAATTGAATCATAAACATGAGCCAATCAGCAGCAGGACAGTTCTGAAAGTCATCCGGTTTTAGATCGAGTTCACAAAATGTGTGACACTGCAGTGATTGGGCTGGTTTAAATATTTAAAAAAGTGTACAGTTCCTGTACTTGAAACTTGAGGTGGCTAGGCTACAACAGTAAATCACTATAGGTAAGTAAAATCATTATAACACACAGACAGTACAGAGGACTGGGTTTCTGAAGACAGCTGAACTGTTAACCCATCTTAATTTGTCCTTCGGCAAAACCTTTAAGAAAAATAGAGCTACAAATACTGATGACTGATTATAAAAATGATAATCAGAAACTTTATCATGAAGCACGAGTGACGGAGCAAAACAACTATCAGGTTTTTTAAGAAAATCATTAATATGTTAATGAACTAATGCATCATGGGGTGTATTGTGATTAGAACGTCTTTATTAGCAACGTTAGTGCTGGAAACCGGATCTCCGGTTTCATCCCACAGTCCAAAAACAAGGATTTAAAATGAACTGGCACCTATTTACTGTGTGTGTGTGTGAGTGTGTGTGCGAGTGTTTGTGCCTTGCTATGGATCAGCGCCCTGGAATGAATGCCCCACCCCTTATATATAAGCCTCTATTCTTACTGACCTTCCGGAAGCATTTAAAGTTCTTGCCATTGGAATCGCGGCTCTGTAATGGCGCAGGCCTCGTCGTGCAGGGAGTACTGACGGTCAAGGACTTAAACTGGACTTGCAGGACTCTCCTAGGAAGCTGGGGATCGTTTTCAGGATCGGAACCCTGTGATTCCAAAACATCAGCACTGAACTGCAATATTAAACACATTACAATTAAATTATTATGGTTTGCGATGACACACCCACCTGGGGATCTTGCTTGACCTCACGCATCTTGCTCTGCTCAGCAAAGCCCCTGGTTTCCTAAAAAACACAAAGTATAATGTTAGTGATGGAAACAAACAAATAAGAACTGATATTTACTACAGTACATTCTCATTGTCTAAATAGATGGGATTTCTATTTACAGACTTCTGTAGCTTTATTTATGTATTTACAGTCCATCTGTAACTTTACATACGTTCTCACCACAATTGATATTTCCTCGTCTTTGATGTTTGACAAATCCTCATTGACATCCTGTGAGCTTATGGATGGCTTGCTTTCTGGCTCCTGATTGGCTGAGGACAGCCGGTCTAGCTGCTTATCCACCAGTGTATAACTCCTCGATGACGCTTCACTATCACGGGCAACTTCCCCTTTGTTGTTCTTGCCGGTCTCATCTGGATCTAAACACGGTTTCTTACCAGCCGTTGGCTGCAAGTCCTCTTCCATATCCTCAGACATAATGGACTCAAGCTCCTCCAGAGAAACATCCAATTCAGAAGCTCTAGAACTCGTTTCCGGTTCTTTTCTTTT
Source organism: Xyliphius kryptos (assembly GCA_025769995.1). NCBI lineage: Eukaryota > Metazoa > Chordata > Actinopteri > Siluriformes > Aspredinidae > Xyliphius > Xyliphius kryptos. The sequence continues at coordinate 2,330 of JAOUQT010048183.1, forward strand.
CTTATTCACCATGTTTTCGCCTGAACCGCTATGAAGACCCACATTTGAACCCGAGACCAACTTAAGACTGGAGCTGAAACCGGAGCGTGGGACCTCATGTAGGTCCTGCTGATTTATTGGCAGGGTGGACAGGCTGCAATTCTTGTTCTCCCTGCTTCCCTGATCCTCAGCGTCCTTCCGGAAGTGTTTCGGCTCGGATAGTTCAGAGCTGGCACTGTCACCACGCGGCCTGCAGAATTACATCGGCACAAATCAGACAAAGAACAACTACTGGATATTCAGTGTTGGACTAAATGTCATGATTTTGATATCTAATGAAGCAAATTAAACATCGAGTTAAAAATGTAGTATGCAAAAAGTGTGGAAAGAGGTGTAACTGGCATTCAGGACACAGCCACTCATTTGCAGTTCCGAGTGATTATTATCATTAAGGTATGAGAGGGCATGGAACTATTGTGAAAACACAGGAAAGAGCTGTTGTTAGGCCCGACACATAGTGGAGTACAGTTACATCGCTTTCCTGTTATTTATTCCCAATAATACACAAGCTCGAGTGTCTTATTGCTTTAATAAAACGCTTACAAACACACACTATAATAATAATTAAAAAAAAACAAGGTCTGATTCATCTATGCGTTTTTTGAAAGTTTCCTGTTTTTAAAGTAAACACTGATCCCTGAGTAACAGATTTCCTGGACAAACATCTCTGCAGATCAGATTTAAGGACCAGAACTACCCGTTTTAGAAAAATTCATATAAACAGTGAACCAATCATGATCAGCACTGAGCCTGCTGCGGCTGCTGTTAATAAATTGTATTCATTTCAAAAACAGAACTAGATTACATCGTGGAAGACAAATTTAATTAACTATTTCACTTTCAATAAACACATTTATGAATCCAAACTTATTTTTTTTAATCATAAGTGTGTGTTTATAACCATTTTATAAAAGCATTAGGCACCCGAGGTTGTGTATTATTGTGAATTATCACGTAAAAGTGGTGTAATTGTAATCAGCTCGTTATTTTCTTTGAATAATGCACCACCTTTCGCACCTTATTACATACCTAATTATTTATACTATATACATACAAACCAATGTTGTTTCATGTATTGATTTAACTCCATATACGGTGACCTTCAGAATCTTCAAAAGTCCATATAATGAAATGTATAATTATCATTATTCTTATACTATATTTATGCAGCATGCTGAGGTTGAGCTTGCCTTTTCTTGTTGACTGGTTGGAAGTAGTTCATCAGTGACGACTGTTTCTTGGGGGATGTTTTATTGCTGTTCGAAGAGTCAAAAGAATCTGCACATTCCCTGTCTTCCTTTGTTAATCTCACACCCTGCTCCTTACATGGCTGACCACTCTCTGGTGACTTTTCAAATGTTGTGATTTGAGGCTCCATGACCGCTGAAGGTTTTCCAGACTGCTTTGGTTTCGCAAGGTGCTTTTCTGGAGTCTCAGCTATGGCCGCGACTCTGCTCACATTTAACCTGCGGTGTCAGAAAAATAATGCATCTGTAGAGAGGAATAATGACCGGAGTTGTGCTTTTTTTTTTTTTTTAACCTGTGGCAATGACACTAAATGAAACACCATTAAGAAGTGTGCCCTAGTACTTTTCTCTACACAGACAGAGCTCCCACCTGCAGGTGTCCTGAGATGACTCCGTGTTGACCACATAGGCGGTGATGTTTAGGGAGGCTGGAGCAAGAAAGGTCTCCTCCACAGCTGCATTCTGGGAAAGTGTTCCATCAGGAATCCTTGGCTGTACTTCAGAAGTTGCTATAAAATCAAAAATATTTTTATATAATGATTAGTTATCTGATCCGTTTTTCCAGCCGTGAAATAATTGACAACAACACACCTCTGAGCGGGTCACATTGAAAAGCGTTTCACTTTGAAAATTGGACTGCATTACGTCATGGAAGACCAGTTTACTAAAGATTTCGCTTTCAATAAACGTATTTCTGAATAAAATTTAGTCTTTTATTATAGTGTGTTAAATCATTTTTTTTCTTTTATTATAGTGTGTTAAATCCAATTTTGTCTTTTATTATAATATGTTAAATCAAATTTTGTCTTTTATTATAGTGTGTTTGTAAGTGTTTGTAAGTGTTTTATGAAAGCATTGAGGTTGTGTATTATTGTGAATAAATCACTGGAAACTGTGCTCCGCGACGCATAATGCTTAATAACACCTCCTTACCGTGATTTATTAACAATAATACACAGCCTCTCGTACCATATTGCTTTATTATAAAACGGGTAGTTCCGGCCCTAAATCTGATTGGCTGAGCCAATACCCCAAACCTTTAATTGCTTAAGATTTGTATAAATGCACGATAAAAAAATTTTCATAAACTGCATTCTGTAATTTGCCCATTAAATGGCACTTTTTTCATATTGTTAAAGAAACCGGAAATCTTTTACTTGCGGTTAAGGCTCATTTTAAAAGAAGATAAGTTTATTAGTGATTTTGCTTTCAGTCAACACATTTATGAATCAAACCACGGGATGAACTGTATCTGTACTCCGCTTGCGCGTTGTGCCTTATATAACCTCTTTCCCGTGTTTTTTTTCACAATAATGCATGCCATCTCGTGCCTTATTGCTTTAATATATCTATGGGCAAAGTACTTTGTGTGTGTGTACCCACCAAAATTTGAAGAAGAGCAGGGATTGCAGTAAGTCTGATTACTGGCGTAAATCGCAGCCAATCCGACCTCAGATTCAGTGATGAAGCGTAAGCCTTTCCTGTCAGCAGGAGGGGAGCAGATTGAAGACGGGAGAGTGAATATTCATAGATGTGCTGAATCAGGCAAGACTGCAGTATTCATCTGGCTAAAGCAGAAACGACTACAATCTTAGATGATCCTCTAAAAAGCCGTTTGACACATGATGCAGGTAAATGACCTGAGTTTGGACCAGTTTAAAGGCAGGATACACACAGATGAATCTTTAAACATACCAGTTAGAATTCTAAAGCTACAGTATTGAAGGTCATATCAATTAAATATCCAAAAATAATGATTCAGACCAGTAGAGGGTGCCAGGAAACAACATTATAGTTTTGTGTTACTAAAAAAGCCAATTAAAAAAAGAGACCAAAGAGAAAACCGCCAATATTCACATAACAACTGCCTTTCAAAAAAACAAGTACCCTGATTTGGAGTTGGGGGCCAGGACACAGGGTCATCCTGAAACAGCCCTCTGGAGCAATGAGGGCTATGTTTTAAAGCCCACACTAGCAACTTTAATGGACTGATGGATTTGGGATTAAACCCCCAACCCTCACTCTAATAACCCATCACCCTAATTACTAATTAACCACACCTCCCTTAATCATTTCTACACATCCCTGCTCTTCCTTTAATACAGTGAAACCCCTCAATTCACTGATTGTGGTAAATAATTAGCAAAAACAAATGCAGTTTGTCAAAACACACACCTGTGCAAAATCCGCCCCACAGAATCTGCCCAAGTTTTGGCGACAGGAAGGATCAGCGGTTGGGAGGAGCCTGTAATAGCATCAATGACACAAGTGTCTGCCGACTCCAAGAGTGACACAGGAAGAGCTCCCTCCTCCAAAAGCTGGCTCGTCCCTCCTCCGTAGCTGATCGCCTGACTCAAACGTTTTATCTGAGGATAAAGTGAGAGGCAGGGGATTTGTGCGTAATTCACTTTGGATTACATTTGGATCAAATATCTCCGGGACTGCAAAACAATGGACGGCATGAATGGTCTACGATTAAAGCCAGAGCTTTAGTAATAAGAGCTTCTGTGGTAAGTTACACTGATACAACAATTATAAAGGCTTCACACAGAGCAACACTCAACTACAGGGACAGTTATTATTATTATTATTATTATTATTATTATTATTATAGAGTGAGGTTTGGGGCAACATCTGGAATGAATATAGTGTGAGTTGTGACTACGGTGTCCACACCGTTGTATTAAACGTGAATTTATCAGTAGGTTTTCCAAAAACACGACAAGGAATGGTACTCGTGAAGACCCCAATCCATCCGAGTTAGTGCGTTCGATGGCGGTAACAAATGAACAAGCAAATGCAGAACAGCAAGAACGCGGTAGGTAAACACAATGCCAAATTTAAGCCTTGGCGGTACTTTGGAAAGACCCCGATGCGACACCCCGATGTTTTTTTGATAGTTTTCAGGAAATGATGGAGAATGAAGGTGCCAAGTTTCAAATCTGTAGGTACTCAGGAAGACCACGACATGACCCTGGGGTCTTTTGTTCGATGGAGATGTAGAACGAACCATCTAACTTAGGAAGGTGAGAAGTACTTGGTTCCTCCAAGGGCATTATTAGGAATCACGATGCTAAGTTTCAGCCTTGTAGGTACTTGGGAAGTGGGAGAATTAGTGATGAGTCAGTGAGTTAGTGAATATAGGCTTTGGCATTTATGGATACAAATAATAGTCACGGCAAGCTTCGATTGTGGTAGATAATGGTCATTTACAAGGAATTGTTATAGTCTTGGCAAACATTGTTTACCAAAGATTATAGTAGTTGTGGCAGCCGTCGTTATTATAGTAACTGTGGCAAGCATTGTTTCTATAGTGTACTATTTGAATCATAAATAAACTAGAAACATACTTAGGGTTAGTGTCACCGGAGAAGATGTTTATTATAGTGTGTTTGCAACCGTTTAATAAAAGCAGTAAGGCACTCAAGGATGTGTATTATTGTGAATAAATCACCGGAAACGAGTGTAACGAACACCGACGGTGCCAGAGGAACACACCCACGCATGCACATGACCCTCATCACCATCGTATTGATTACACCTGTGCCTTATTTCCGCTAACACATATATACCTTCTTAACCCATACACACTCGCTGATGTACTCGGTTCTTACTAGTCCTAAGCGCTTTTCATGCCAGTCTTATCTGTGCTCTCTGTCTTCTCTGTGTATCGACTCATTTCTGTCTACCGACCTTGCCTCTCGTCTCACGCGTTGGATCCATTGTGGTTTACCTGTTAACGACCTTGGACTGTTTATCGTTGTATGTCTGCCTGAAGTCTCATCTATTAAACGACGCTCTATCCGTGATTTGCGTGTGCCTCGCCTTTTCCTACGGGTCGTGATAAACTGTACTACGCAACACGTCATGCCTAACAACAACCCTTTCCCATGATTTATTTGAAATAATGCACAACCTCTCAGGGCTTATTGCTTTAATATAGAAGTATAGTTTTATATAAGCTTTGTTAATAGATTATAGTTGTCATGGCAACCGGCATTTACAAGGACTATAAGCAAACCTGACAAGCATTGTTTAATAGGGATTATAGTAGTCGTGGCAGCTGTTGTTTACGAGTTATATTATAGTATATGTGGCAGGCATTGTACAAATAAACACAAGCAAAATAATATAAGGATTTAAATTCCAATCATTTATCTTAATTAGTTCTTTAATTAATAAAATACCACTCTTACCTGTTTAAGGTTGAGGAAGACAAACAGTTTTCCATTAAAGAGATTCTTTCGCTCGGGTCTGGGGCTCAGGTCTATCTTGTCGTCACTCAGACTCGGCTCGTCAATCTTTGGCCTAAAGCTAAAGAAACAAACATTGGTGGTTTTCTCATCGACGGCGCCGGAAGTGCCTCTGTTCAGCTATTCATACAGACATGTCAATAAATTGCAAAAAGAGCAGCAAGAAACCTAAACATTCTCATATCGTTCATAATGTTAGTGTCATTGGCATCAGAACCATGATTAGCTGATCTGTCAAAACTCAAATTCATACAAAGGTCATTCTAGTTCAATAAGCACCAGCGTTCTCCCTTTTTGTGAGTGGGTTCTCTCCGGGTTCTCCCACGGTCTAAAAGCATGGATCAAGGTACATTGGCTGCTCCAAGTTTGTGTGCCCAGCGATGGATTGTTTCCCTGCCCAGCGCCTGAAACATTCAGTGGGGTGAAAAAGTCCACCCCATGACCCTAGTCCCTAGGCGATAATGAGATAAGATATTAATTTAGGTCAAATTTGGCTTTTAAACAACAGAGGCTGAGTAAGCTCGTTACCTTTCAGCTTTGGGGAGGGCTTTTCTATTCTGGACAGCTCTGGAAAATTCAGTGAAGAATTCTGGTGTCACTAAAGGTCGACAGCACAGCAGCGCACAGATCGTCTACACACAAAGCAGGTTACAATAACAATAATGATGATGAGGATAATAATAAACATTATAAAACAGGTAGTTCCGGTCCTAAATTTTGATTGGCTGAAGCGCCTGTCCAGCCGTGACATTATTGACAATCACACACTTCTGACACTTCTTATTTTTCAGATTTTTTAAAGAACTGCATTCTGTAATTTGTCCACTCTGAGTTAGTTTTTGATTGTCCGAGAAACCGGAATCCTGTTACTCATCGATCTGCGTTCACTTTACAAATCGGACTAGATTACGTTGCGGAAGACCAGATTATTAACGATTTTACTTTCAATAAATGCATTCATAAATCAAACCTTTGTTTTTTTTATTATAGTGTGTTTGTAACCATTTTATAAAAGCAATAAGGTACTCAGAATAGTGTATTATTGTGAATTGATCACGGGAAAGACATGTAACTGTAGTCTGCTGCTTCAGGTTGTGCCTAATACTTATATTCAATAATGAATAGCTTGAATAACACACAGACATTTATACATAAGTATATACATGTCTTTATCTACACATTTTAGTTTGTGAGTGATGCTGTGCTTCTAACCTTAATGGTGACCTTAACTGAAGGCATGACCAGATGGGTGCACCCCTGAGACCATGTATTGACCAGACGCCCGCCAACAGCCTGCACCGCCTGAGAAAGAGCTGCCTTTCCATCATTATCAACACACGAGGAACAGACCACAATGGAGCCCAATTCCAGTCTAAAACCAAGAAGAGACAATAATAAATACAAATCCACTGTGAATCATCCGCTGCATCTGTAATCATGAGCAAACAAAGGCTACCCACTTAAAGATGCTTTGGAAAACCCCAAATTTGAGTCTATCTCCAACACACAGGGTCTGGGTGGAACCGGAATCTATTCGCTTGTCGTTGATGGAGGTGCCGTACTTGGAGGCATCTTTCAGAGTGACGGTCTGCAATGAAACACAACACACTCAGCACAGTCATCACAATCGTGATCCCGGAGTCAAAAGAAGTTTTGGTAAAGATGACCGCAGCATCATTAATGTCTGTTTTGATGTCTGTGCTGAGGGATAACCATTTTTTAAACCAGGGATTCTTTCTTTTTTTAATAACTTTTAATATATTTTTTTTAACTTTATGTTAAAACTCTAAGTTAATTCTTTTAATTCTCTAATTAAAAGAGGAAAATATTTGTAAGTAATTTTCAAGTTCAAGTAATTATATAATGTTTTTTTACAACAGTGTGTCATCACAAAGCAGTTCTACAGCGTTATGAGCCTCAACCCTCAAAGAGCAAGCTAAAGCGACAGTGGCAAGAAAAAAAAAACCTTCCTGTTAAGTAGTTTTTTAAGGAAGAAACCTTGAGAGAACCAAGTTTCAGTAAGAGACTACTCCTCCTTGAATGCCCGGGCAGCAGTCAGTGTAGGACTGCCATGTACAGATTGTTTAAAAATCAGTTGTCCATATTTAAGAATTACAGGTCAGTCTACTACATGCAAAAAAGTGATGCATACACAGTCCATATTTTCCATAATCCCAGGCCCACTCTAATTTTTAAATAAAAGTCAATCTTATAAATTTGCTTCACCACGCCCTGCCACTGGTTCAGCATAGGAGGATCAGGCTGAAGCCATTTCCAGGTTATAGCCTTCCTACTGCTAGAATAATCTTTAATAATATGTATCGTTTATTAATGTTTGTGAGAAATGTTGTTTGGTACTTTACAGATATATAGTCAAAAAAAAATTGTGATCCGATTCTAAAGCCATTATTTTGTTGGTTATATCCCCTTAGTGTATGATTAGATTTTTGGACGTCGCTAGACATTATGTGGCCGATCAATTTCATTTCTCACAAACTGAAGTAGGAGTTTTATGTGTGTGTTCAATATGATTTGTTCAACGCAGGTTTAGCATCTAGCCTCGCTGTGCTTTCCAAAGCCTCCACTGACTGTTTGAAAGGCGGAAAGCCAGATTAGTAAACGTACAAATCTGAAGTGTAATCTTTCCTTGAGGTGAATGTGTTGTAGAAAGGACTATTGGATATTACTAGAAGTAAGTACTAAAATACTCATACCTAACCCCTCCTATTTACCACCACGGAGCTTTTACGCACCTGTTCAGTGACCGTAAGATGAGCATGTTCACGGCTGATGGACTGATCATTGGTCAGAAGGATATCACAGTTCTTACGTCCCACTACGTAGACCTTACCAGCAATCAATGAGACTGCAGCTGGAAATTAGAGGAACGTAATCAGATTACCTCACAGTTACTTAAGTACTCATGTAAGTCAAATAAACGGCATCCAAAACAAACACAAGAACAAAATTTGACATGCAACAAGAGATAAACCAGTACTATTGTGGCTTATTCACTGAACT
>JAOUQT010048192.1:0-10889 GCA_025769995.1 Xyliphius kryptos
TGGAGGGGGCTGTAGGAGAGAACATCCGCCGCCTCATCAGGAGCATGTCCAGGCGTTGTAGGGAGGTTATACAGGCACGTGGAGGCCACACACACTACTGAGCCTCATTTGAACTTGAGGAATTTCCACTGAAGTTGGATCAGGCTGTCATTTGATTTTGAGTAGGATTCCAGAACTCCTTGAGAGAATCATTTAGATAAACATTTTGTTCATTTTTGTGTTATTTTCTTCTCAGCGCATTCCACTATCTACTAAATGAAGATTTTCAACTGCAATATTTAGTTCAATCAGATCTAGGATGTGTTATTTTAGTGTTTCCTTTATTTCAGTGTAAGTGGGGTTTGATTTTGTCATTTTCCCACAGTTGTCTTTAATACACTGTTGTTTTATCATTAAATCTGTTTATTTCAGTGGTTTTGAGAAGTAAACAATTTCTGACATGGCTTTGGTATTTAATGAAATGCCCTGCAGGTTTCTATGAATAATTATGACTCAAAACAGGTTTAACCATTTGTGAAAGTTTGCTAACTTTTAATCCTTTTATTAGGTTGTTTATTATGAGGGGTAGGCATTTCCTTCTGTGGTGGGGTGCTTTTCATTACAATTTTAACGATTGTATAAATTGCTCAGAGACAAGAGAGACATCAAGAGAAATGTCAATAACGATTAATTCGTTTCATACAAAGGTCATTTTGGTTGTAGTAGCAAAATGACCAGTATGTATTCCCTTCATTATTAGTCCACCTTCTATCGCCATTAGATTTTAGGTAAATAAACCACCCACTGGGTATCTTTATCAGCATGGAATAGCAATTGTCAGGGACAGGAAGCAAACAAAATCTGGTTATATAGGTGTGCAGCCTGTATGAGCCGTAGTGAGCCATAAAACATGAAGAGTTTCAGCAGCAAGTTGCAGTAGTTAGGAAAATTAGAAACATACATCTCGTGTAACTACTCAAATAAGTAATAAAAAAATATATAATAGAAATCATAATCAGTATATACGAGATCAATTCACAATTATGTACGTGACATATTATGCAGAGAAAAAAAAATGAAACCAGTATTGCACATATTATGAATGAGTAGTTATTGTAAACAATAACAGATTGCACCTAAAATAATTAAACTAGTTATTGCACATATAATAAGAATGTTATTGCAGTGATTTTGTCAGTTTGCTGGGGAAGAGTTACTCAGAGTGCTGGTTGTACAGTCTAACTTTAGCAGGAATCTAACACACTTCAGGGCTTTGGGCTATCAGTCTGAAGATTGTGGGTTCAAATCCCAGTTGCCAATGTGGGTCTTTAAGCAAGTCCCTTAACTCGCGTTGCTCCAGGGGGCTGCATCATCTCCGACCCTGTGTTCTGACCCCAACTAAGTTGAAATACATGAAATACAACTTAGTTGGGGTACTTGTAAGTCACTTTGCTAAATGACCAATATGTAAATGTAAGGTGCTGCCCAGGGTTCCTAGAGTCTCGTATATGGGTTGGAATTCATTGTCAAAATTGTCGACTTGCTGGCTTGTTTAGCATCCTCCTATTTCTAACCACCTGCACCAGGTTTAGGAGTTCCCCCAGGACAGAGCTAGCCTTCCCAATTAGTTTGTCCAGTCTGTTCCTGTCTGCATTAGAGATGTTGCTGCTCCTGCACACTACTCCATAAAATATGGCTGATGCCACCACAGTGGCGAAGAAGGTCTGAAGGAGTGGTCCCTACACTCCAAACAACCTTAATTGCCTCAGCAGGGAACGCCCCACCCCCATTTTTCCTAACATGACCACCGCTTCAGATGTTATACAAATTCTAACTGTATCTATCTTTCACATATTTCTGGAAAAATGTTCTCGACAAAACTTCCCAAAATTGCTTCGTAGCCTTGGTTTGCCATCATTGGGATACCTTTGGAGACGTGCTATCCGTTCTTAGTCACGCAAGCATAATTATACACTCGGCTCAACAATATGCTGACTACATGAATACTTCCGGAGTTTATGGTGGCGAGGCGGAAATAGGACCCGCTACGTTATACTGGGGAAGGGCTCACTTGTGTGGGGTATGCCATCCTACGGGTCGGCTGGTTTAGTTTAATCTGTACATAAAGTCTTCATTGTGTCTCGGTATTTGACGGTGATCTTAATCCTCTTGTTTGGCAACAATTCTTTCTTAACTTAAAATGTTTTTTTTTTTTTGTTTTTTTTAAATCTCCCCTCGTTGCTATATTCACGTCTTAATGATCTGAAACCAAGAACAAGTTTGGTTTTAGGTTTTGAATCACAATCGGTATTTTTTTATTTATTTAATTGTGTGCTCTCGTTTAGATGCTGGCTCAAAAGGCGAGAGCTGGAAAACTGTTACCCGAGGAGTACCAGGGGGGATCCTTCAGGTAATACCATGAGATATATATATATATATATATAAATATTGTTGCTGATTCAGGGTTGGAATTTGTGTCATATGACTCTGAGGTCAACAGTTTGAGTCTTATCTTGTACACACGGCTTAGTTGACTCAGGAAACTCTGAGCTGTCTAAAAAAGGTTCTAAAAAAAGCTTAAAGCCCTACATTTTTAATTCTTCCTCTTTGATGACTTAGTGTGAAATCGAGCGCTGTAATTACAGTCATCAATTTACAAATTTCCCAAACCCCACACTGTCATATTTGTGTCATGTGAGACTTAATGAGGTCGCTTGGAAATAAATGGCTCTCTGGGGTTGAGTTTGCCGAGTCCTGGTAGAATAATATCGCTCATTGTTTTAGGAGTACACACCACGTTCTTTGTTCACGCTATCCAGCTGAGATAAATTCCCATTTGAAGCTCTAAAGGAAGAGAAGTGTTTAAAACATTAGTAGACATTTCCAGCATATAGAGTTGCGAGCAGTGCTATTTTTGCACGCTGCTGATTTCAGGAAAGTTATTCTAGAGTTACAGGTTCCAGTATGTCTGAGCTTAGACTTACATTAACATTTAGTTATTTAGCAGACGCTTTTATCCGAAGCGATTTACAAGTATTCCAACATGGTTGGGGTCAGAACACAGGGTTGATATAGCACCCTGGAGTAATGAGGGTTAAGGGTCCTGATCAAGGACCCACATTGGTAACTTCATTGGACCTGGGGTTTGAACCCCCAACCTTCTGATTGACAATCCAACACCCTGACCACTGAGCTTAGACTTGAAGTGAACGTGGGACTCTTACGTTAGAAGGAAGAACAGCAATGATAATTCTTATACTTATGTCTTGTAATTCTTTCTTATGTGGTCCGTCAGTATCTCCAATCTGGGGATGTTCGGCATCAGCGGTTTCAGTGCGGTCATCAACCCTCCTCAAGCATGCATACTAGCAGTGGGACGTTCCAGAGCTGAACTGGCCGTCGCAGAAGATGGTCTTTGCACTCGGCATCTGATGTCAGTCACCCTGTCCAGCGATGGCCGCTTAGTGGATGATGAACTTGCCTCACGTTTCCTGGACAAATTCCGTGCCAATCTAGAGAACCCCCAGCGTATGGTCCTGGCTTAAGTGATTTAAAATTGTTACGTAAAGGAGGACAATAAAGTATCCCATCTGATTTCTACAGCTGGATTAAATAAGGCTTCCTTGTTGGCCCTGTAAAGAAATATATCAAAGAAATCTGATTGCAAGTCACCTGTATGTATTTATTATAACTGTTTTTGGCGCAGTAAGGAATTAAGGCCAATAAGATCAAGGTTAAATGGGGCAACGTACAGATTTGGCACTTTACTTTAAGCGTTTAGGGCTGGGCAATATGCTTTAATGTGACGGGACATTTATCATCCTGTGAGCAGGAAACATATTTTATCCCTTAAATGTCACTTTAAATGTTGAATTAAAAGGTCACACCGTGGGCCATGCTTTCACTTATTTTGAAAAAGCAGTAGGAGTGTCCTTACCATTGATAAGATTTCTTTTTCTTTTGGTGTTTAAAACTTTAAGGCGCACTGTTTAGTAGATCTGTTACAAAGTCCTGTCTCCAAAGTTCATACCTGTGAATTGTGTTCTACAAATTTAGACAAGCAAGATTAATATCGAGTGCTTCCTTCAAAAATGGGAACTAATTTATTGAAAATTGTGCCTTTACTTACAGATTATATATATTTGGCATTTAAATTCCATTTTTTTGGGCCATAAATTGTGCACCTGCATATATAAGATTACTTAAGACGAGAGATTGGGATTTCCCAACAGGAATTTTTTTTCATCGTTGAGAACACCACAACTTGCAAATGATATTAGTGGAATTAATAAATTAAGCCCAAACCCTAAACTCAGGAGGCCTCTCCACATTTGTTGCCCTCAAAGTGGTTGTACAGGGTTGAGAGAGGTGAGTTACTGAAATTCCACTACATTTGGCTGCAATGTGTACTGTTAATAACCTGCAACTTAATAAAAACAATTACAACTGATGAATTTCAAATGGGCTCATCATTTGGTACCATTGTTTGCATGTAGACTCACAGCCTGATCTCTTCATTTTTTGTTTGGGATCCAAATGAATTTCAATTTAAAGTGCAGTTTGAATCATTTAAACTGATTTTTTTTTTTTTTTACGGGTTTGAAAATCTGAACTGGATATTTGAGTTTTCATTCTTTTGTAGATTTAATGTGAACTATTCAGTGAATACGTCCTTATTTTTGTATTATTTCTTATTTAACATTTTTTGTTTAATTGATTTTAACTTTAATGTCATGTAAGAGCCACTGGGGCACGCTGTATATACATATACTCAATATTAAGTGATAGATCCTTAAGTAGGACTGTCTATTAGTTGTATGTCCCTAAAAATATTTATTAATATTAAAATATGTTATTGTTGTTTTGTTCATCAGTGTGTTTTTGGAAGAAGCACACTTTTGGTAGAAACTAAACAGTGATGAACATTGATCTTCCTTTAGTGAAATAAGGTACAAATGTTCTATGGGTAAGTTGTCATTTGTTTCTGTATATTTATTGTATTGTATGTGTTGTATCTACATCTATTGTATACATTTACATATAGCAGACGCTTTTATCCAAAGCGAACACAGAACACAGGGTTGATGCAGCACCCTGGAGCAATGAGGATTGTGGGTCTTGCTCAAGGATCCACATTGGTGACGTCATTGGACCTGGGATTTAAACCCACAACATTTACATTACATTTAGTTCTTTAGCAGACTTCCAAGTATCCCAATAGTATATTGGTTGGGATCAGAACACAGGGTTGATACAGGACCCTGGAGCAATGGGGGTTAAGGGTCTTGCTCAAGGACCCACATTGGTGACTTCATTGGACCTGGTATTTGAACCCCCAACCTTGTGATTAAGAGTCCAACACCCTACCCACTGAGCTACCACTCCCTTAGATTGATAGTCCAATTCCCTAATTGAGCTACCACTCCGAGGATAGTAGCATACATAGTATAGTTACATAGTAACAATTTACAAGTAACAGTCATGGTGCCAATTTAAAATCTATAATTTAATGTTTTTCAAAAATGGTAGGAACTGAATTATTTAAACAGTTTCAAAATCTAAACAGGGCGTTTTGAGTTTTCATTGCGTAGATTTAATGTGTAGGGTTTTTTGTTTGGTTTGGTTATTTTTTATCCTACTGCTCTCAAGTGCCAAATTAATAACTCTAATTTACTCAACAGCTTGTGTTTACAGATGGGCATGGTAGCTCTGGAATGGGCATGTGGTAGCTCAGGGTGTTTGGGCTAAAGGTTGAGGGTTTTAATCGTAGGTCCACTGGAATATGGGTCCTTGAGCAAGACCCTTAACCCTACATTTACATTTATTTCTTTAGCAGACGCTTTTATTTAAAGCGACTTACAGGTATCCCAACTTGGTTGGGGTCAGAACACAGGGTTAAAACAGGACCCTGGAGCAATGAGGGTTAAGCGTCTTGCTCAAGGACCCACATTGGTAACTTTAATGGACCTGGGATTTGAACCCCATTTAAAGTAAACGTTGATGTGTAAACAGAGTGCGGTTATACTGCAGTTATACCGTAAACAGAGTGCGGTAATACCACTTTGCTGTGATTTATTCACAATAATGCACAACTTCAAGTGTCTTATTGTTGTAAAACAGTCGTTTTACAACAAACAAATATAATAATGAAACCGCAATGTTATATAATCCGGTATTTAAAGTAAACGTTGATGGCTGAGTAACAGGATGGTGCTCATTGGGAATCTGTTTGTTCTTTAAATGTATTTGTAAGTGGTACATTATTTAATAATATTGTATATTATGCATTTATACGACTGTAGTAAAGTGATTAGAGGTGTGCGTTATTGTTCATCATAATAATGTTGGACCAACGGTTCAGCCAATCAGATTTAAGGACCGGAACTACCAGTTTTTTGATGATCCATCAGGATGTCACAGTGATTGTATACATCACCCCAAACCACAGCAACTTCTCTAATCACCTCTTCAAGACCGATCCAACTCCCCCGTTTGTTTCCATCCCATAAGAGCTACTGTAGCGAGAGGCTAAATTATTTCGCTAACACGATTAGAGAGTATTGTCGTATCATCCTCAAACACCTTTTTCTTATATTATCAAAGGCTTGTACACTAATCTGCCGTCTCCTCTTTCTCCCTGCCCTTGCTCACTTTTTTGCTTCTCTTTCTTGCTTTTTTTTTTTTGCCTTTGATGTCTACCTCACCTTATTTCTCCCTCCGTGTCTCATTCATTACTCTTTCTTTTTTTTCCATCACCCCCCCCCCACACCATGCACCCCTTCAGAGATGCAATATTCATTGCTAGGATGCATTAGGCTCCTGAAAGTGAAGGTCTAATCCACTTTGAATAATTAAACCAGAGGATGGGAGCCCGTCACACTTCCTGTCAACTTGCCGACCGACTAGGCAAGAAGCGCGATGCCGTGGGAACCGAAGGACTATGTCCGTGTAATTGTCCCGTGTCTTTTTTTTTAATTTTTCATTTTTTAAATTGCGAGTCCCCTCGGTCTCTCCCTCTATTATTAGTCATGCTATCTCTCGTTCCCTCCGCCGCACAGTAAGTGTTGTGTCATGGTCGCAAGGTCCCCCCCGCCCCCCTCCCCCTGCCGAAGGGTCATTCTGCTCCAGCATGACCGACGCTTGTTTCACCCTAAATTATTCATTCACCGACTGCATAATGAGGCTTTAACATTTCAATGGTATTAGATTAGCCGAGTCATCATAATGACTCAAGTCGGATTGGTTCAGAAACACAAGTCTGATTTGCTTCATTAGCTTTATTTGGATGGATCCGCTTCAGTCCTCGGGTAATCACGTGAGACCGTCGCCTCCGATTGTATCAGGGGGGGGGTTTTAATGTTGAACGAAAGCGTCTCGGGCGTTCCTCGCCGGATCAATTATGGCCGTCGGCCGCTTAAACGGCGTTTTTTTTTTTTTTTCAAACCGGCGGCGCGTTTTAGACGAGGGAAAAAAGTGCACTTCACTCCAAAAATGTTTTGCATATATAGTGGAAATGCTGACTTGTTTGACGTGTGTAATTTAGGACGGCGTCCCCTCGATGCCATCTCTGTTTTCGACCACAAAGTAACAGCTTGCGACGCAGGAATTCATTGCCATCGTAACCGCTACCGGGGGAGGCATTTCTGCTGAATCGGAGCATATTCTACAGCCGCTCACTTCAAACGTTTTAATACGCCGACAAGTGCTTAGCAGCCTAACTGTGTATAATATGTCAAATTTGGCTCCCACATTCCCGCTCTCTACGCACAGTCAACGAGGGGCAAGCAAGGTGCTCGCAGATCTCGGAGAAATCAGTCCCGGCTGCAAAATCGGGCCCAAAAAAAAAGGGTTCACGTCTCATTGCTTTCGACAGTCACTTTCGGAAATCGGGTGACTGTAACACCAATTAATCAGAAGGCGCACCATGCAAATCACTGGGAATGGATGGAGCCGCCGGTAAGAAGACATTATTAATAGAAAAGCAGCATGGATTCGAAAGCGCTCGCCTGACTGGTGGAGATATGTGGCTGTGTACACGGGTGCATTCTTTTACACCGGCCCTTAATTTGGTTGCCTGTCAGGTTATTTCCATCCTACAGATGCTCTTCTCACGCTTACTCGTTTCCTCAGTTCTTTTCCATCCATCAAAGTAACTCTGGCACGGCGTCTCTCGCGCACTCCGAGCACCTTGTAGCCTAATGAGCTTGCCTAAGCTATTCCACCAAATCGAATATGCCAGGAATAACATGAAAAGGAAGCATGAAAGCCAACGGAAGGAGAGCCGACATTTCTTTATGTATTTCGTTTGCTTGACAGCTATCTGAATTGATGCGTCTTAAAGGATACGGTGAGGCTGATTTGGGGGATTCAATAGCCGCCGTTGCTTCCTATGTAGCTCGGGTTACTATATATCGCTTCCTACTCATTGGATTGCTCGATTAGCCGAGATAAACGGTTTCATTTCTTTTAGCGGGCTTAAACCGAACCCGCCTGGAATCCCACTCGGCCTGAAGGCTTTATCTCCTCCGGGTTCCTTCGCCAACATCGCCAGTTAGCCGCACACGGTGGTCGTTTGCCGACCCGGCTGCCTCTTTGATAGTCGTAGACTTTGATTTGTGTTTGCTGCTTTTTCCTCCTCCTCTACCCACTCGCCCTTGGCCTTATCGGAGCACCGCACGTCGCCGCTGACGTTAATTATAGATTAATCTCTTCTCGACTCGCCCACGCTGGCCAGCCAGCTCATTACTAATGCGTGGTGTTGCTTTTTCTGGTGGAAAGAGGAGAAAAAAAAGAGAGGAAAGGCAGCTTTTGAAAGCCGTAATTTCCCTCGATTTGCTTTTTAGTTATTAACTCTCATTTATTGATTTGTTTACTTGCCAGGCCTGCCAGCGCTCACTCGAGCTGTGGCTATATTTGGGTTGATTTTGGGCAGTTGATCGCTCTGATTGCCTGATTTTGGCTGAACTTGTTGTGCCGCACTTTATAAAAAGTGCAGCCCAGGGAGGGACGTCCACTTTCCTCACTTTCCCATGCGATGCGTTGCATTCTATAGCCGACCACACGGTCATGGGCTTAAGCCCGTACCTCAGAAGTGGTGGAATTGGAAACCCAAAACAACCTGTTTGACCCCGTGACCTTCACATTGAGATGAAATGGTATTTTGGGACAAAGCCCTCATTAGAAGGACCCTGTAATAGTTGAAAGGAATTCCTTGGGGTTTTAGGAATGCATGCAGGCCAGACTGTGGCACATTCCATTAAGCCGGGGATTATATGGAACACGTGGTGGTGCACGTGTGCAGCTCTCGCATGCGTAGCTCGTTATTAAGGCAGTTACATAAAGTAATGAAATAATATAATGCTATTTTACATGCAGTATTATTTAAAAATAACCACTTTGTTAGGTTCACCTCCTTCAGTTTGTTGATTCTATATTTTATCAGTTCTACTTAACATCCAGAGGCACCTTGTAGTTGCCTCTGCAAAGGGTGATCTATTCTCTAATGGTCAGGACCCCACAGAGCAGGTTTTATTTGGAACTGGGATAAATCCAAGCATTGCATTTCCTTCATTCGTTATCTTTCGCTTAATCTTTTACAAGGGGGCGCTGTCCCTATGCCCATCTAGGGAACAACGTCCTGGGCGCTGGGCACACTCCCTCACTCACAAAGCCACACACACTATATGGGGCAATTTAGAGCATTTAGAGTTTACCTTGAAGCCATGTTTTGGGAATGTGGGAGGAAACCGGAGAACCTGGAGGAAACCCACGCAGACACGGGAAGAACATGGGAACTCCACCCAGATTGGGATTCAAACAGGGAATCCTTAGTTCTGAGAGGCGAACGTGCTAACCGCTAAGCCACCGTCCCCAGTTACTATTTATTTAGTCAATAAAACATTTTGGAAAGTTGACTTTGATGCACAGTTTGTTGTTCAACATCAAGACAGACTTTCGTAAAGAGTTTCTGGTGACCATAATTTTGCATAAGGCTATAATGAAGCAATAAGGTACGAGAGGGCATGCATTATTGTTAATAAATCACGGAAAGAGGTGTTGCTAGGCCCGACGCATAGCGGAGTGCCGTTACACCTTTTTCTGGTGATTTATTCACAATAACACACAACCTAGAATTCCTTATAGCTTTTATTAAATAGATACAATCATACAATAGTAAAAACAAGTTTTACATTTGCATGTAGTTATTTAGCAGACGCTTTTATCCAAAGCGACGTACAGAACACAGGGTTGATGGAGAACCCTGGAGCAATGAGGGTTAAGGGTCTTGCTTAAGATCCCATGGTAACTTCAGTGGACCTGGGATTTGAACCCACAACCCTTAGATTGAAAGTCCAACACCCTATCCATTGAGCCACCACTTTTGATTCATAAATGTGTTTCTTGAAACCTAAATTATTAATAAACTGCTCGTCCGTGACGTGATCTAGTCCCGTATTAAAGCGAAAATTGATCACTGAGAAACGGGATATCGGCTTACTGGGTTTCTCTAACAAAAGGCCATCTAGTGGCCAAATTACAGAACACTTTATAAACAAGGGCTGCAGCAGAAATCGGCTCGCTGTTTAAATTAATCTGTATATCTGTTTATGGTACATGATTTAAAATGATGCTAATGTGAAGTGGTCAGAGGTGCACATAAAAAATGTCACGGCTGGACAAACAGCTTAGCCAATCAGATTTAAGGACTGAAACTACACGGTAGAATGACAACCGTAGAATTTTTTTTAATTTTTTTTTTTAAGCAGACGTTTTTATCCAAAGTGACCCAGTATCCCAACTTGGTTGGGGTCAGAACACATGGTTGATACAGCCCCCTGGAGCAATGAGGGTTAAGGGTCTTGCTCAAGGACCCACATTGGTAACTACAGTGGACCTGGGATTTGAACCCC